>PVJS01025264.1:0-27997 GCA_004027185.1 Glis glis
CGTTCAATCCCTGGTACTGCAAAAAAAAAAAAAAAAATGCACCTAGAGTATGATCTCAAGTGCTTCCCCTTCACATACACATCATGAAGTCTACCATCTGAAGCCTAAAAATGTTGAATAAAATGTAATGTCGAACATAAATATAATAGTGACAGAATTTGTGATTTTAGTTTAATTTTTACTTTGGTGTATTATTTGAAACTCCTGCCCATTAATAATTTTAAAACTATTTCATTATTAATTGAATTATGAGTAAACATGTTTAAAACATTTATTTTGTCTTTCCAACTAATTCTGTTCTATGAATATATCTTAAATAATCAGAGATGCACCCATGAATTTACATGCACAGATGATATTTGTTTATAATTTTGAAAATTAGGAAACGCCAGAAATATGTAACAACATGGAATTTAGAACATAGATTCTGCTGTATCCAAGTAAATATTAGGCAGCCATACAATATAGTGTTATATGGAACAGTATATACTAAATGATTAAAACTTTGTGGGAAACAGATATGCCTGTACAAATAAGAAAAAATAATTGGAAGACATATAACAAAAAGTAAAGTGATTTTAATTCTGAGATAGATTTATATTACTAATATTTACTTATAATTCTTTATAATCATTGCATATGAAAATAAAACATCATAGACAGATTTATTTTGTTTCCAATGCTGATACATGCATACATCCAAACAAACTCAAAATCTACACATTTTTATAGAAAATAAAACAAGTTTGAGGTAAAATTTCCTTTTTCTTTTCTTAACCCATCTTCCTCTGCCACATGTCGTTTCTATAAGAGGCAGTTCTTTCTGGGGCTCCCTTCCCAGGGTTTCAATAGGAATCAAAGAAGGGTACCATCAAAGAGACAAACAGCCTTTTCCGAGAAAACAGTCTCTATCTTTGGCCTTCCCTGCCCCTCCCCCTTTCCTCTTCTCTTACTTCAGTACTTGCGGAGATTAGAGATTTTAATTGTATGACTTGTGGAATGTAGTTTTCCTTCCAACAGCTGTGTTTATGGTATATAATCTATTAGCTGCGTATATGCCAGCATTTAAAAGCATTCTGATGGATAATACTTAGCAAGGGATTAATCTTTTCCAGCATCACCCTCTTGACCTGCAAATGTACATTAGCAGGGTGGGGGGAGGTATAATGCCTGCTCTGACATTTGTTTGCAAAGCATCCAAACACATTCTGGGATGCACAATCAGGTTTCCTGGCATTGAGACAGACTGGCAAGTCAGCACTAAGACATATAGTTCCCACATGCCAGACAGAGTTAAGGGAACAAGGGCTTGTTGAGCCTGTCCATTGAGCTCTGCACTGAGTATTTTCATGTCATCTCTCTCGCTGAGTTAGTTTACTGTGCTGCACATCAACAAAACCACCTCCAGCGCAATGAAGGTTATAAGGTAAATAAAATGTAAAAGGAAGAACCGTATTTGGTCTCTCGAGTGTTCCCTGTACATCATTTAGCAACATCTTAAAATACAGACGAATAGAGAATTGCCTTTGGGACCTTCCATAATTCTCCACACGCTGTCTTCTCTCATGATATCTGTAATCTCAGCTTCGAATCTTGGATATACCATCTACTAGCTGTATGAACTTGGGTAGATTACTTAATTAATTGAAGCTTTACAATACTAGTAATATAGGTGTAATATTACCTATATATCACAGGGATTTGCAAAACACAAAATAAATCATGCATGTGAACCAGAATAGACTTGGAGCATACAAAAGTCTTTACCTGTTTATGGAAACAAAATGACATTTTGTATTTTGAGACTGATTCTCTTGTGTCACAAAAGAGTATTTTATTGAGTGTGTTTTAAAAATATCTGTTAAGATAAAACTGTTCTTGGAAGGAGCACTTCCATATGCTAGGAATAGCTGCCATTTGATTCAGGTTAGAAAATAGTATCCCTGAAACTAAGACTCACTGGAGAAGGATCACAAAATAAGTGTAGAAGGTCAAAGAAGCAGATCTTTCACTAGTCAATGGATCTGGTCCATTGCCATCAATTAAATATTTTAGCTTGTGTAATTTCTTCACTAATGTTTTCTGCTACTGATAAGCAGGAACTCTTTCTCTGGAAAATAATTTGTATACTATTTTGCTTATAGGTGTTTTGTCTCCTGGCTTTTAAGCAAATTTCATCTCTTTTCATTAAATAATTCACAAGAAGATTATGGTATACATACTACTAAGAATTTAGATAGAAATGTAATGGTGTTTCCTGCCTTTTGTCAGTTTTGGAATGTGAGCTTCACCTTCCTAGTTAGGAGACAGAAAAGGGAAGTGGGATAAACATAGACCTTGAGGTCGTTCAGCTCTTGGATCAACTCTTGCTCTACTACTACCTTAAATGAGAATCTGGGGCAAGTCACTCGATCCTCACAGCCCTGGTTCCTGTGTGTCCAGTGGAGATAGTACCTACTACCTACTTCAGAGGGTTGTCATGAGGATTAGATAAGACAAGGGAAAGTGCATCTCCCACAGGCTTTGGTATGTTGGCAGGAATAAAATGATCATTATTACAATTGCCATTACTATTATCTTAGTATTTCTCTAGCTACTGTCACATTATCCATATTCTCAATAGAAATTCTTTGGGTGGGACAAGGAACTGATCCAGGTTGGTCTGTGTGCCCAGGGAGAGGCCACACTCTCAAGTAGTGGTGTGGCGTGGTCACCAGTTTACTGGGTGGACTAAAATGAGATTGCAACTGGAAATAGTTATAAATGTTATAGTATTTTCCTACTTAGACATAATTTCAAATTATATGTGTGTGTATATATGTATATATATATTTGTTGTTTTTTGTTTTGTTTTTTAGAGGGATTAATATTTCAATACTGGTCACTGAACACAGTTGCTGCAATGTGCCGATGTCTTCCAGTGCAGGGACTCTGGGAAGACACGTCTAGTTGAACAAAGTTGGGTTTATGGGTTCATTGCAAAGAGGAAAAACACACCATGGAGCACCTTGGGGCCTCAGAATGACAGGTGAGAAAGGACTTCTTGGACGTCCACTTGTGTCAGATGACTTGTGAGCAGGTTCAAAGAGGCAGTGTCCACTAAATTGGACACTGTCAGGAAGCAGGAGTCATTGTCTGGATATCTTAATACATCTTATCTAGTGTGGGAGGGATAAAGCGTGGCTTAAGCAGCAGTCACTCGTAACAGTCGGGATAGGGAGTTCCTATCTGGCCATTTTGGTGGTTTAGTCTTCTGTGAGCAGTCTTCTTTTTGTCTCCTTCATGGTCACAGAGTGGCCTTGTCTGATATTGGTGTCCTGATATTGGTGTCCTCTTCTGTGTTCAACAGGAGGGGCCGTGGCCTAGCTGTGAATGCCGGTCTGTTCCTGGCAACACCAAGCCCTACCCCATAGCTGTGGGCCTCATCTCACTGCTTCTCATTCTCAAAGGATGATCCTTACTGGGAAAGGGGAATCTCTGACCATTTATTTCAAAGTAAAATTTTGTCAAAAACTCTAGGCAAAATTAAACCATCATCAGGATTTCCCAGACTTCATTCAGTGCCATATTATATAACTACTTTACTAAATATTTCAAACGAGGCCCTTTTTAAATGAAATGAATGTATATTATAAAGAAAATCAATACTACTTTAAACAAATATTAATATTTCACAAAAATGAAGGTAAATATAACAGTAAGATAATATAAAAACAATGTAATAAATTCTAGCTGGATGACATTTTCCACGGAAGGCTCTGAGGCTGAAGCCCAGTCTCCCTTTGCTTCAAAGAGAATCTTGAACATGTGGAGAGATTTAAAAACTATAACCACACTGAGACTTTCTGTTTGATATAATTTGAAAGACTGAAAAAGAAATAAAAAGAGGAACTAAAGTATTACTATGATAACCTACACTGTTCAATATTAATGTTATCTAAAAGAATCATACTTGCTACCTATTTTACTATTGTATATCGCTCACATTTCAGGAAACACAAACCCATTCACTCTGGAAATATGACTAGCTCTCTTTGTTTAAAATATCTAGAAAATCTGGGTACAATGGTGCATGCCTGTAATTCCAGTACTTGGGAAGCTGAGACAGGAAGATCACAGGTTCGAAGCCAGCCTCAGCAACTTAGCAAGACCCTGTTTCAAAATAAAAAATAAAATAGGGCTAGGAGTGTGGCTCAGAGGTAGAATGCTCTTGAGTTCAATCCCCAGTACAATAAATAAATAAATAAATTCCAGAAAAAAACCATTTTTGCTGTTGGTGATTAATCCAGCTACCTTAATGAAAACAGTGTGCCTATGTGACTTGAAACAATAAGAGAGTTGCTCTCATTTATTTTAGTAATTTTTAGTACAGGTCATTTTGCCCAGAGAGGGAAAGATCTTCTGTACTGTGTGAGGACTTAAATAAAATCTAGTTTTTAAATGAACATCAACTACAAGTGTTCTTTTTCTGCTTATAACTGCCCATGCTTCCTTTCATTTCTAAAGCAGCAAGATGGACTAGTGCAGAAGTAAGAAAATGAGCCAAGAAACAGGACAGTTAAGTCTCCCTCTTTCAATAACCATGTGACATCACTTGCCTTCAATTTTCACATCATTAAGAGAATGGACAAGATTCATTCCAACTCAGATAAATGTGTCAAGGATAGAACAAAGTCATGGGCTACAGAATACTATTATTTTCAAGTTAGAATCCAAAGACCTGAGTTGTCTAACCTTGAGCAACCTGCATTGAACTCAGCCTGCATTGAACTAGGCATATAGTCCTAGAACACATTCTTTCCACGAAAACCTCCACGCAGTAGTGTTGATCGCACAGTATTTAATCTTATGCACGCAACTTTCCTTGATCATTGAAACTTTAGTTGTGGATTGAATGCTAAGTTGCTTTCCTTTCTTTTGAACTTCGAAGGCTTTTTCCAGATGGTGTCGTGTGGCACACTGCTTGTGTTGTAGCTCCTGATGACTTTGAAAGCTCACTCCATCCGAGATGCCTCCCCACCCCACCGGGGACCAAGAGTAGCCAGCCTTCCCATATGTTCCCACATCCCCACACTCTGAGCTCTTTTGCTGCCTTGCCTGCATAACAAATACAAATATGGTCCTGGACCTGGATTTCTCCCAGATGAGCCGACTTCAAAGTAAGTGTGAGGCCTCTAGGAGAAGGCTTTCCTTTCTCCATCTGTGTGACCATTGCCAGCTACATGTCTGGTTTCCTTGGTGATTGAGTGATTAAAGGAGGTGGCAAAGGTAGGGAGGAAGGGGAGAATCCAAAGAGGTTTGTGATTATCCAGAGCTGGAAGTGAGTGGAGGAAGCCAGGCAAAATTAAATTTTCCATCTGGAACAACAAATTAGGTTGAGAATGACAAATTTAGTGCGACTAGCAGGTTAGCAGCGACATGACATCAACACATATACTGTAACTTTGCATGTCACTAGTTAACATGCTAATATATCACTATTATACGCTCATTACTGGCGGCAGCATCACACCGAAGAAGAGATCATTATTTACTTGAGGGTCATGTCAGTGACTGATGAGGACCGTATACTGCAGCAGTCACCCTAGGTTTCTCATGAAGGGAATGAAAGAAGACTTGTTCTTTCATGCTTGTGTGTAAGAACTTCAGATATGATGGGCTTAGGTAGAAGGTCTTTTTATTTTTTGCAGTACTGGGGATGGAACCCAGGGGCATTCTATACCTCTGAGCTACACCCCCAGCCCTATTTTTTATTCTTTATTTTGAAACAGGGTCTCACTAAGTTGCGGAGAGCCTCACTAAGTAGCTGAGGCTGGCCATGAACCCAGATCCTCCGGTCTCAGCCTCCCAAGTACTGGGATTACAAGCGTGAGCCACCACGCCTGGCTATAGAAGGTCTTTTAGATCTTTTGTGGGGGTGTTCATATCACCCCCAGCCTGAATATGTGAAATCTATCTTTATAATTTTATGGTTATACTTTTTCACTTTTTCTTTTCTCTCCCTCTTTTCTTTTAAAGCACTTTTCCATTTTTTCCCTTCTTGCCTCTTTTTTTTATGCTCTCTTCCTTGTATGCTAAGGAATGAATGTTTTCCCATAAATTCTGTATTTTTTTTTAATTCTTAGTCTACAAATTTTCATTGAATACCTATTAGGTTCTCAATACTTACCAGTCGATCCCATTTTGAGGGGCATAGGCCCAGTTCTGAGGTTCTTCTAATCATGACTGTTGAACCCATACCTTTCATGAGCACATTGCAAAGAATAAAATCATGGCATTGGTGGCCTGTTTTCCTGTAATGCTGTCTCTTGGTGGGAGAAAGGACAATGGACGAAAGTCACAGGTGATAAAGGGAAAAGTTATCAGACTGTGACCTCCTTATAAGGAGGACCCATTAGCCTTTTTATGTCCAATTTTGTAGCAAGGTGCTGGGCACATAGAAAGTGGTCAATAAATAATGCTTACAGAAAGAGAGCCATTCACGTTCCATGGAGAGTCACTAATATTTTATAAAATGAATAAATAGATAAGTAAATAGAGTAACTGAATACAATGTCTTCACTTTGATTTTTTACCCTTATTTGAATTCAGCACCCTTTTTTTTTTACATTAGGCAAGTGTAAGCAATGTTGAAATTCAGTTCTAATTATTCCAAAACCTTTCTCTTACTGTTAGCCCTTAGCTAATTGAGATAGAAGGCAATCTATCATATTGCTTTGAGGGCTAAAGTTATTAAGAATCATATTTGAGTCCAAAACAGTTTAACTATTGCCATAGACTTGGGGAATCTCATGCTGTTTTATCCTTTTCAACCTCTTGACCATATTTGGCCATGAGAAAAAATAGGCTTGTCTAGGAAAACACATTTTATAGGCCAATGTTTCGTGTGTGTGTGTGTGTGTGTGTGTGTGTGTGTGTGTTACTAGAGATTAAACCCAGGGGGTTTCTACCTCTGAGCTACACTCCTAGACCTGTTTTATTTTTTATTTTGCAACAGGGTCTTACTAAGTTACCACATGCAGGCCTCAGACCTGCAACCCTCCTGTCTTAGTCTCCCAAGTACTGGGATTACAGGCTCCTGCCACTGTGTCCAGTTTAGGCCAATATTTTTTTACCATCTTCATATTATCTCTTGTGAGAAGCGCACAAGTAACAGATTTGCTGTCAGAACCAGGGGTGCAGTAGGTTTGTGCAAAGTGTTGCCAGGATCATTTGAGTAAAATCGAAGTCCGTGGAGTCCATGTCAAGCTATTTTCTAATGCTTTCTGTTATGTGACTTAATTTGGAATTTGCTTTAGGAAGTTCAAGTAGAAAATGCTCCTGTGGCATATAAAGTTGATGTCAGTTTGAAATATTAACTCATTTATTTTTTTTAGCCATTTTACTTTAACATATTTGCAATTTGCCATGGATATACAACAATTTCTGTTTAAATTTTCTGGCCTCATTATCAAGATCATCCCCATGGTAAAATTTCAGTATTTATAAATCTAAATGCTTATTGATATTACTGCTATCAAATTTTAATGGAAATACTTTATGATTATATTTGAAAAATAATGTGTGATTAAATAATGTGTAGATGATTAGAGGCTTATAAAAAAAGTTAAAGAAATGCATTATTCATTTTGAAAAATCTAAATCCTATGTAGTTCCCTATGGATTTACTGACAAAACTTCTTGCTAAAAGTATAGTAGTAGAATAGAACCATTTTTTTGTTGTCGTACTTATGAATTTAATGAAAGTTTAACCATATTTAGGAAAAATCCCATTAAAATTAAGTTAGATTAAAATACAAAACACTTATTTCATTGAGTGACTAATGAAAAAAAGAAAAGACAACCCAAACCAATATGTAGTTTTCTTTAATTGTCCTGCCAAATACTACCAGGGTATGTTGATTCATTTCACAATACATGGGCACACTGAGGACAAGGTCCAGGTGAAAGCTGGGGTAGAAAGCCGCCCTGCTGGTGGGCTGGGTTAAAGGTAAACATCTGTTCTCTGCTGCTGCCATGGAATCCTTGCCAACAGACCATATCTGATAGATAATCTGAACTGCTCATTATTTATTTTATTCTGTTAGAAGATTATAGGAAGAACAGGTCTTAAAGTAACCATTACTGAAACGTAGGCTTATTTATGATTTATTCACACATAACTTCAGTGAACCCAATCCTTCAATGGAATATATCACCCTTTTTGATTTGGGTAAATCCTGAAGCATATTTTGCCAGTGGCACTCATTATACCTTTACTTCTCAACCTGTTTGAAATTTAAAGGGAACACAGGCCATATATTATATTTTCATTAACTCTTAACCCATCCATACAGTATTTTGTAATGATTAGTTAAGGTCCAGAAATTTGCTGAGCTCTTCATTTTTAAATACAGAAAAATATCCCTTTTGTTATAAATAAATTAACATCCCTAAGAAGTTTAAAATTTATTCCATATTGTAAAATAATAATCATTGCAGGTTCCAAATATAGAAGGGTTTGTTTGTAATACTTCCACCCTAATAGGTATTAAGAAGAGACTGTCAGCTTGGTGCATGGTGGTGCACACGTGTAACCCCAGTACTTGGGAGGCTGAGACAGGAGGAGTGCAGATTCAAGGTTAGCCTCAGTAATGTAGTGAGATCATGTTTTAAAATAAAAAATAAAAAGGGATGGGGATGTAGCTTAGTGGTAGAATACCCCCAGATTCAAACACCAGTACTACATACACACACACATGCATACAAAAAGTGACTGTCAATAATTTATATATAAATTATTTATAATTTAAGTTACATATGCTGCAGTTAAGTTAGCCTAGTGCTTCACATCTTACACAATCTTTTTTAAAACTAAGATTATATATATATATATATACATATATATAAAGTTTAAGATATATATGCATATGTATACATGCTCTTCTCTCTATATATACTATTTATATAGTCAACACTAATCATCGTCCAAAGGTTATTTTCATCTTTGGAGATGGACCCAATCTAAATGGGTTTTTGAATAGTTTTAATATATTGAATTTGGATTGAGAAAATTTTCTTTAAAACTCACTAAACATGTAAGTCGGTATCTAATTAGAAAATAGAAGTCACAGTAGATACTTCAGGAGAGAGATTTAATGTGGGACTCAGTAACAGAGGTGTGAGGAGGCCTCGATGGAGCAGCTTACAGAGCTGAGGCTCAGCCTTCCTGGCAGGGCTGCTGGCATCTCCAGGGTATGCAGTGGAGCCACTTATGAAGCAAGTCACCAGATGGAAGGGCCACTGCTCAGGCAACTGAGGCAGGTCTGTCACTAAGAGAGAGGATGAAAGCCCTTCCCCATCCTCCTGCCTTCAGACTCCTCTAGAGTCCCTTACTAACAAAGTGTAACTAATGAAAAATAGAGTTTGTAAAATCCCATTCTTAGAATCACACAGCAGAGACAAGAATTGAGGATAATAGCAGACTAACTGTAGGTAACGGTAGCAAGGGTCAGGTATCTAGAGAGCCTTAGTTGTTGATCCATTTTGTAGTACAAATAATCACTCTTCATAAATGTTTTTGTTTCTTTTTTAAAAAAAATAATAGATTTTCTCAACTTCACAGAAAATTTTATGTATTTTCACCATGTATGGATCCCATATATGTTTTTGTTCCCTTCCTACATCCTGCCACAGACTCTTCCCTCCCAATCACACATTTATATTCATAAGAAGCACTTACTTTGGCCATGGGAAAAAAAAGATAGCACTATTCCAGACCTATTCTCAGTATGATCCAAATATATTTAACAGCCATGGATTGTTGAAGCATAGTTTAAGAACCACAAAGTACGTGCTACTCAATATGACTCGATGCTCTAGGATTTTCAGTCATTATGAAGAAGCCTTATTTCCTACCAACATGATGACAATCAGTCAAGGAGCAAGCAGGGCTCATTACCTGGATGCCCCATGGAATTAGTCAGGAATAAGTGTAGTTTTCCATCACTTTCTCTTTCTTCAGGTTTTGAGTAACTTGAAGACTGCTTCATTTGTTATTTAGAAAACACCTTACCACTTTTCTCTATATATGTAAGATATTGTGTATATGTACACAATATGTGTATACATGTATGCAGTATATATATATATGTGATCCATATATATGTAATAAATTTTACTTAGTTATATAAAATAAAATTTACCTTCTTGTATAGTTAATGGCAACTTAAAATAATGCAACAGAATATCAAGTTTTGATTTTGGAAATTTATGTTCTTTAGACAATGAATACTTAAAAGTAAAAGAACAAAATGGTAGGTTAAGAATGGAAACACACAGCGAGTATAGCAAATGTTATAGGTAAAGAATACATGGCTAGGATAGAAGAAATGGTGTTTAAAAATACTGGTCTCAGGTAGAGAGCCAACTCTGCCATTTATACACCTGGTCAGGATTCTAGACCCGGGCCTCAGTTTCCTCATTAGGAATACTATTAGTATGTAATTCATACCATTGTCGTGAAGATTGAATGAGATTGTATATGTAAAAGAACTTAGCCTAGTACTTATCATATAATAAAATGCTCAAAAAATCTGAGAAAATTATTGGGCCATGTAAACATTAGAGCTCCATGATTAAATGTGATAAAAATGTCTCTTCTTTTTTTCAGTCTATGTAAAACATAGAAGAACTAATGTCTGATTTTCTTTCTGTGTAAGCTCACAAAATGATTGTCCTGACTCTCTGAAACTTTGTCTTTTACTTAGAAGTATTTTGAGTTATTTTACAGGCATTTTGGAGAATATTGTTCTTGCTCAAGATTTTTCCCCTTTAAGAGAAATTTAGGGTATGCAGGTGCTCGGAGGAGGAGAATCCGGAAGACACCCAAGCCCTCTTGACTTAACTATGCCAGTCTGTATTACACAATATCCTTCCCCCTTCCCCAACATACCTTCTGATTTAGGGCAGTGAGATTGCAGATAAAACAAGATAATCTCCTTTAGTTTTATTTATTCAAATCAACCCCCTCCCCTTATTTGGCCATAGTATTCAGACAAGTTGTTCTGAATACTATGGAAATGGGCAAAAATATACCATAACCATTGATACTGTTTTGTTTTTCCTTCCATCTTTTTTGTTCCTTTGGGAACTTGAGGATACTTATTGGATACGAAGCTTAAGAGTTAAAACACAATTTAACAGTTAACTAATGGGGAATTTTGTCATAATTCTAAGCCTATTTGCTCTGTGTGTAGTCAAACAATCAGAGGCTAACGTAGAGGGACACAGGTTCTCCTCATAGGGCCTATTGAACCATGTACATTTCATTATCCTCACTTCCAGCATTTTTAAAGCCAAGATCCCCTTTAAAATTCAGCTCAAAAGTCTCTTCCCACCATGACCAATTTTGTAACCTCTAGGCCTCTGTGTGTAGATTTCTATCACACTTTATTGGGATAAGTCTGCTTTCCCCACTGGACCATAAGCTCTTTGGGGACAGGACTATGACTTACTGAACTTAGTACTCCAGAACCTAGCTGTGCCTGCCACACAGGAGGTGTTCAATCAACAATATATAGATAGATGAGTGGGCACAATTCAAAGGGCTGAATGTGGAGTCAAGAAATGGGAATAATAAGGAACATCAGAATTGAAAAGAATATTGCATGGTTGGATAAAAAGAACCACAAAGTTGAGTTGGGCTTAAATAAAGATGGAGATTAGAACATCTGTAAGATAACTTGATAGAATAACTGTTTTTAACCTATAATTGTATTTTTTCAAGTATAACATTTAGTGCTCAAGTGAAGGTCAAGGTGATTACAGAATGGTTCTAATAGGTCAAGAAGGAAATGGTATGCTATTCAGAGAAGTCATTAAGCAGCTTTCAATTTGACCACACATCCCTGATTAAATTCTCTTAAAATAATAAAGTAAATTTTAAAATAAATGGGCCGGGCGTGGTGGCGCACACTTGTAATCCCAGTACTTTGGGAGGCGGAGACCGGAGGATCCAGGTTCGCGGCCAGCCTCAGCTCGCTCTCTCTCTCTCTCTCCCCCTGTCTCTCTCTCTCTCTCTCTCTACCTAGTGAGGCCCTCCACAACTTTGTGAGACCCGGTTTCAAAATAAAGTATAAAAAACTAGGGCCGGGGGTGTAGCGCGGAGGTAGAACGCCCCTGTGTTCAATCCCCGGTACCACACACACAAAATAAATAAATAAATAAATAAATAAATAAATAAATAAATGGTAAAAATACACATTTATACTTTATGCAACTTATTACTTACTATCTGAAGAATGAGTATGCCAACTATCATGCTGGGATTCTAAAAGTTTCATGACTGGACAAAATCAGTTTGGAAAAAAAAATGTAATGAATTTTGTAAAATTCTAAATTTCTTGGCTAGATGGACCAGGTCATTTACAATGTGCCTAAGTCCATCCCCAGCCCTCCCCACCAATGCAAATTCGTTGCCTTCCGCTTCTCCAGACTTCACCGTGGAGGTCACCATTCCCTACCAGTCTTTTACATGCATCTATTGGCACCTGCTACCCTTTGGCCTCTGCTTAAATGTCAGCCCCTCCATGGAGGCTTCCCCAGCTCCCCTAGCATAAGTAATCCCAGTGTCTATGCATCAGTCGTGTTATATAATTTGTCCTTCTGTCTCCACCACCCAAAAAGTATATCTTGGAATTAGGAGCCATGTTATAGTTATATTTACATTTTTACTGCCTGGCACCATGCCTGTTACAGAGTATATGTCCAGTGAATAAATAATGTTCCATGAGGCTTCAGTAACTTTTTTGGGGGAAAAATCTAATTGAGGAAATGTAAGTTTTGAAGACTTGGATGTGAGTATGCTACATTAATTAGAGGAGAAGGAGATGTCTAGGGAAAAAAGAACTAAGAGGAAGAAAACAGGCCCCAGAAAAGAGCTGAGGTCTCAGAATCAGAGGGCAAAGCCTGGACTACATTGCAATTTTTGCCACAATATAAATCTTACTAGGTGATAAACCGAAGAAGATGTACAACAGAGCTTTCACAAATCAACATTTTCTAGGTTTATGAAAGATCCATTTGGAGTTCAGACCGACCAGTTCAATACCTTTTCCCTCAATAACCATAGCAAGCAGAAGGTATTTAACTTCATGAATTATAAAATGACAAGAAACATTTCTGTATTGGTTGTGGATTCAATCCCACAACAGGTTCAAAAGTTCAGAGGCAGCTAATACCCAAATTTATCATAGTATATGTTACCACATGAACAGCATTTTTAAATAATATATACTTTAAATTATTGAAGGCAAGCATCAACAGGTAAGAACATGGTGTTTTAAAGTACCCTCTTGTTTCCTAAAATGCTTCAGCACTTTTCAAATATTCCTCAGAGCAATAACAAAACTATGCACACTTTAACATTAGTAAATGGCTGCTTGGCTTGTTTTGTTATAAGCTGATATTTTAGACCCTGTTTCTTCCAAATATAATAGTTACAATAGAACACTTATTGAATGTTTATCCTGTGTCTGTCACCGAAGAAATACTCTATAAACATTAACTCACTAAACTCTCATTATCTTATAAAGTGGATTTTATACTCGATCCCATTATAATTATGAAAAAGTGCAGGTAAGAGAGCACCAAAAGAGACTAATCGTTTTATCTCCAAACCTTTGCTTGTTCCATTGTTTTTCCTTGGACAGTTTTTCCCTCCTTCAATCCACCATTCTATTCTAGGCTGTCTTCAAGACCCATTGGAGTTTCTTCCATGCATTCGCCAGTAATCTGACTTTTCCCCCACCCTGCTTCTCCTCTGCAGTTACTTACTCATTCACTCATTCATCCCAACATTCGTCACATTTTGTTGAGTAAATAGTTAAGCAAAGGGCTATGAGATATCCCCAGAGATTTTACATTGGTTAATATGTTGATTTGTGTTTTTCTTCACATAGGAGGTTTGCTTCCTTAAGTAGGAACATAAACTGCTTGGGATCAAGTGCCCCACCTGAATCTTCTTTAAACATGAACTCAGAATCTGAATGGGTCAGCAAAGGACAAGGGATCAAGCACAAAGAGATAGTTTGGGTCAGGAAATCCAAAAGATTCTAGAGCAGGGGGAAAGAGTGTTTAGATAATTTGGAGAAGTAGGAGAATCTTGGGCACTGTGCAGGCCTTCAGAGTGGCCTATAAAGATGATGAAGAAGAGACCATTGCATTCGGATAGGGTTAGTTGAAGTTGTAAACTGAAGTACTCAAAGATGCACGAGATGTGACAGTGAGAAGCAGCCTGATATAGGAGTGCTAGTCCAGGAATGATCTCTCTGGGCCCCACCAGTGAGTGTATACCTACTTAAAGGCACTCAGTTCACAATGTAAAAAATTAATAATAAACAAAACACTGCTGGCCAAGCAAATACTTCTGGAAGATGGGTTTAGCTAATGGAACATCAATTTAAGACCTCTGGGGAGAAAAAGGTAAATATTTGCTGAACATTTACTAAGTGCTGAATACCATGTCTGAAATTATGTGTTTTCTTGTCTGGGGCACAGATAGGGTACTCAGATATTTGGCTGTAGATTATTCTGTTTGTCCAAGAAGGTTACATTAGATGAGATTAAGTTTGGAGTCAGTAGACTGAGTAAAGAAAATTGTTCTCTCTGATGTGGATGGGACTCATCTAGTTGGTTAAAGGCCTAAAGAAGACAAATGCATGACCTTCTCCTAAGCAAGAGAATTCCTCCTGCCCAACAGCCTTGGGACATGAGCTTTATTTCTGCCTTTGGACTCAAACTGAAACATTAGCTCTTTCTAGGTCTTCAGGCAACTACGCTGTTGTACTGGAGCTACACCGTTGGCTCTCCCAGGTCTCTAGCTGTCACTAACTCTGCAGATCTTGGGCTTTTCCAGCATCTACGAACTACAATTTATTTATAATCACATGAGCCAATTCCTTATTTATTATCATTCATTTTCTCTCTCTTTCTCTCTCTGTCTCTCTTCCATCCAACTTCCCTCCTTCTCCCTCCCCACTCCCTTCTTGGTTCTGCTTCTCTGGAAAATCCTAACAGCCTATGATATGGACTCTACACACAATTTGTTAGTTAATCTTGATACCAGTCCACGAGATTGAGCCTATTATTAGTTCTACTCAGATGTGGAAACCGAGGCATGGCCGGTTTAAGTCACATTCTAGTAAACCAACGAGCAAGGATTTAAGCTACAACTCTCATGCAAAGGCCAAAGCTCTTATCCACAATGTGCCTGAAAAGGGGCATTAGCCATAGGGAAGAAAGCCAGGTTGCAGAGGGCTCAGGAGTATTGAGGAAATGAGGGCGGTAGATCTAGATCTCTTGTTCAAATATTTGGCAGCTGGAAATAAAAGGGAAATAAGGTACTGGTTAAAAAAGGAAGCAAGGTCAAAGGGAGAGATTTTCAATGTATTCAAACCTGTACATTTTTTTTACATTAGAAAGTAAAAAGTTGTGGAGAAAGGAGCTAAAGAAGATCCATGGTTATCAAGAAAATACCATCTTCTTCCTTCTATAGAAAAGTAGAAAAGAATCCCAGACATGCCTCTGGCCTCCAGGCAAATGTCAGGTCACCCTCTGGGCCATTTAAATCTATCCTTCATCCCTAGCTGCCAGACAGAACATTTCCTTGCCCTGCTGATGAACAAGGCTTTCTGACAGATATTGACCAAATACAGTTGCTTTTTTCTTTCATCACCATTCAATTTGCTTAAATAAAAAGTCCAATGAAAAATGACTTCCTCAAATATATCTGCACAGCATCTATCCTATCCTGTTATTTTTGGATGTCCCTCTAGAGTGATTTGGTTATATGCATGTAACTCCCCATTCACCACATCTAATATGCAAGCCTTAAATTTTTAAAATTGCCTAGACGGTCTATAGACTGTGCAGAAACAGGGCAGGTTGTCCATTTGTGACTTGAAATCTGATACTCTGAATCCAAAGGAATTAGTCACCATATCCATCTCTATTGCATTTCGTGTCTCCTTCTCCTCCCCGTCGTTCACGAGACAGTAATGTTCTCAGATCAAATATTCTCTATAAATTGAGAGAACATTTAGCTGATTTATGGGGCTTTTAGCTATTATATACTTACCTATTCAATAAAAGTAAGTACTTACATCACATGACACATATGCTACCTTCACAATATAAGATCTTTCCTTCAAGGGATTCAGGCATCAAATTGTAATGAGATTTCTTGTAGCTAATATATCACTTAAGGGCAAACTGACATTCTGAATCTATTTCTTTCCTTCTTTCTTTTTCTTTTCATCAATGGATTTCAGGGCACAACATTCTTTGTAAAAGCCTTACAATTAAGATTTTTATTTTCATTTCTTAAAAATGTAAGCCTGTTGAATAATCAATGGAAATGGGAGTATTGGTTTTGCACTTAAGTGTAGAAAAATACTGAGTTGGTCTTTTATTCAGCATTGCTAATTTCCAAAATAACCAAAATAATAACCAAAAGCCTAGTAAATACTGCCTTGGTACTCATGCCGTGGGAAAGGCTTGAGGGCAAATGCTCATCTTATTTGGAAGTCCCAATCAACAAATTAATAATTAATAAATATTTACTTTGCAAAATACTTTGGGTATATAAAGAAATGTAAATAACCTAATAGTAAATTCCTTGGAAGTCACCAATTCAGGGTTTCTCAATGTTGACCCTATTAACATTTCAATCCAGAGCACTCTTTGTTGTGGGCAGCTATCCTGCGCATTGTAGGATGTTTAGCAGAATCTATCTTCTAACCACCAGAGGTGAGAAGCACCCTCTCTCAGTTCTGACAGCTGAGAAATGTCTGTCGATATTTCCATAGTCCCCTGGGTGGCAAAATCATCCCCAATTTAGGATCACTGCTCTCACTCAACCGATCTATTTAGTCCAGCAAGCTGACTTTCTATATTGCAATTTTGGAAGGTTCAGAAATTAAAGATCCAAAACAGAATCATGGAGAAAGCAAAGCAGGTTGCTGGTTCCTCAACATTCTTTATTTCGAACTGATCTAAGTCCTCTCTCCAACTAGACATTCCTCTACTTCAGATCCGGGCAGTATTCATTATCCATCTTCTCATCACACTCAGACTGCTATTATCTAAAACTGAACTTACTGAGTCCCATTACAAAAATATTTCTGCTTGCCAATTTCTATTTAGGGAGCCATTAGTCTCTCAAGGTCTCATCTGACTTGAATAATTGCCAGTTGATTTCTATTGGTTCTTCTTTGTCAGTACCACTTCAGTTGAACTCTGGGTCAACCAGCTGACTCACTGCTACACTTCCTAACATCTCCTGCCCCGTCTCTCCCCACCTCAACCTCTTCCTCATGTTGCTCTCATAATGCTACCCCTGGCCTATGAATTTTAATACAGCCTACCACTCTCCTTGACGACTTATATCAGGTCTCTTTTACTTGGTGAAACAAACACAAATTTTTTTGTGTGGTATTGGGGATTGAACCCAGGGGCATTCTACCTCCGAGCTTCACCCCCAGCCCTATTTTTTATTATTTATTTTGAAACAGGGTCTCACTAAGTTGCAGAGGGCCTCACTAAGTAGCTGAAGCTGGCCGCGAACCTGCGATCTTCCTGTCTCAGCCTCCCAAGTACTGGGATTACAAGCGTGCGCCACCACGCCCGGCTTCACAAATTTCTTAACATGGTATTCTGGGTTGTCCTTCTGTTTGCTCTGATTTTCCAGCTCGACATGGTTCTTTTTCCTTTCAATCCTAATTCACATTCTGGTCACTTCAATCCCTGTACCTTATAGTTTCTGACCTGGAAATTCTTTCTTCCTTGCTACAAACTCAACTTCATTTTTTTCCTCAGGATCATCAATTTTATCATAAGATTCATAAGAAACAGAAATTTATTAAGAACCATCTCAAGCCAGGGGAAGTTTCCTAGGAAAAAGTCTCTGAGGTTTCTCCAGGTGGGGGTGGAGGGGCCCCCTTATCTCCAGGAAGCTCCAGATAATCT
Source organism: Glis glis (assembly GCA_004027185.1). Classification (NCBI taxonomy): domain Eukaryota; kingdom Metazoa; phylum Chordata; class Mammalia; order Rodentia; family Gliridae; genus Glis; species Glis glis. The sequence goes on from PVJS01025264.1 coordinate 18,007, forward strand.
CATGACTACAATCCCCGTGGAGAAACCCCAGGCAGGTTGTGCATCCCTCCTGCAGCTGTCTGAGTCCCCACTGGCCGATGTCAGGGTCCAGGGAGTTGATATTGTCTGTTGTAGAGGTCTGCTTTCACTGGAGACACTTTGATATTAAATAATCCTGGTCACCTCTGCTCCCCTTTCATTGGAGCTACTTGGCTGGATCCAGGGCGAGTCTTTGGGCCAGTACACAGCAGAAACATGTTTTTATAATAAAGGTCACAATTTTCCTGGTTGCCCACTTCCAGCCATGACTGTTGTCCAGGGTACAGGCTCACAGTGGGGTGGCTCGGTGTGGAGGGGGTTCTTTTTCTGATACTAGACCCTGGTAGGATGAGCTGCTTATGCAGGGTTGGTCGGGGGGGGGGTGTCTCAGAGCCATGCTGGGGGGCTGTGCTGGCAGTAGGAATCCTCTCCCCTGGGATGCACAGGGGAATTGCAGGTGGGCTCTCTCTACTCTTCCCCAGCTGGAAAGGGGAATGGCAGGTGGACTTTCTGGAGTCTCCCCTGGGCTGCTCAGGAGAGCAGCATGCAGGCTGTCTCTATTCTTCCTAAGACACCATAGGGCACATTGATAACATATAAGGGGCCCCGAGGAAGGGACCTTTCATCGTAATTTCCCCATAAGGTCCTCGTTGGGTTTCTCATCAGAAACCCTGGAATCCAGACGGCAGTGGGTTGATATACTCAAAGTGATGAAAACCATACCTGTCAGCCAGGAATCCTATAGTCAGCAAAAGTGTCCTTCCCATAGGAGGGGGGAGTTGGAAGTGTCCCTTCACCCTGCTGTAACAAAATACCTTAGGCTGGGTAATTTATTAACAAGTGAAATTGATCTCTGTGGTTCTGGAGGCTAGCAAGTCTAATGTCAAGACCCTGGGATATTCAACAGGTGGAGAGGACTGGCTTCCTCCTCCCACACATGCTACTGTGTCCTCACATGCTGGAGGGGCAGAAGGTTTGAACTCGGTATCTCAAGCGCTTTTTTCTTTCTTCCTTTTTTTCATTTGCGGTGCTGGGGCTTGAACCCAGGGATCCTCTACCACTGAGCTACATCCCCAGCCTGTTTTTGTTTATTTTTTCAGAGATGTTCTTGCTAAGTTGCCCAGGCTGGCCTCCAACTTGAGATCCCCCTGCCTCAGACTAGCAAGTAGTTGGGGTTACAGGCTTGTGCCACCATGACTGGCTTAATATATGTACTTTTAAAAAATGTATGTGTGTGTGTATGTATGTGTGTGTATGTGTGTGTGTGTGTGTATGTGTGTAGTGCTGGAGATCAAAACAGGGTCTTGTGCATGCTACTTTTTTTTAATATACTTTGTTTTTGTTTGTTTTGATAGTGGGTCTTGAACCCAAGGACACTCCACCTTCCAGCCATGCCCCCAGCCCTATCTATTTTTTTTAAAAAAATGTTTATGCAAATCCAACTTTATACATAGAATAATAATGATAATAATAATTACTATTTATTGAATAACTACTCCTTGCTAGGTTTGGGGCTCTGTGTTTTACATACCTTACCTCAGGTATTCTTATTCTCACTCCTAAAGCTCTGAGAAATTGAGCAATGTGTCTAAGACTGAACAGCCAGTATGTGGCAGAGCCAGTACTCAAATTCAACACCTGAGTACAACACCTGAGTTCTTAATCATGAGGGCAATGTGGTACACAATCATTCATGACTTTATCTCTTTGGTGTTAAGTGGAAGATAGGGTAGACACACTTGGAATAGCAAAGTTTATTTTCTGGAATGGCCTGCCCTCCAAATAGGATGCCTGGAAATTAACTCAAGAGGAAGTATGGTGATTCACGAATTGTTCAGTTGTGAATAGAAATAACCAGAGACTGCAAATTCACATGTTATGCAGTTAGGAGCAAAAAGCCCATGGACTACCTCAGTTGAATGATAACTAAACCCAGAGGGCATATGAGAAACACCACTAATCAGTGAGGTCAAGTATGTAACCCAAGGAGAGGACAAAAAAGAAAAGGATAAGGAGATAGATTAGATCTTGATTCTAAAAGTAACTAGAGAAGGAATACCATTTTCTAGCAAGAAGAAATTAATAATCAAATGAAATTTCTATCTATAGTATAAAGAATTAATTTGGCACAGATATTTCCTTAAGTTGAATTTAATATACTTTTATATGGAAAACTATCATTTGGGTTCATCTAAGCTAATTTATTTGCATTTAATATATCCTTATAAAGAGCTTAGCACAAGGTACTATTAAAACAGAAATGTTAAAATGTGAAAGAACATAAAAATTTGAAAGACACTAAGTGTATAAGGGAGAATTTCTTTTGATTGATTTTTCTAGGTTAACTATTACATAATAAGCTTTTTGCACAATTAGTGCTCAAAATGGAGCAGAATGTGCTTATTGCTGATAAAGTATTAGACACCATAGGTAAAACAAAAATGATTAAGCTCCCAAAGGAACTTAGAGTCTAGTAGGGTAATTACAACAGGCTGGCAAATAGGTACAACATAGAGAGAAATGTAATATATGCTGTGAATGTTCTAAAAGGAGCTTCAGAGATTCAGAGAAGGCATATGCAGTTTTCAAAATCAGAGAGGATTTCTGGAAAAGGAAACATTTGAAGTGGGTTTTAAATGGATGGGTTGGAAGGTTTAAAAAGGTTGATGGAAGAAAATAAGGCATTTTAGGTAGGGGAAACAACACCACTAAAATTATGGGAGTGGGAATGCAGGGATTTGGGGGGTCTTGACCCATCAACTACTATAAGCAGAATAGGAAATCCTAGCAGATGGTTCTGAGCACTGCCTGTGTGCCAGGTAATGCATATGGCACTGGAGAAATCAGGCTGGGTAGGACACAGGCCTGCCCTCAAGGAGCAGGGAGAGCTAGACGGAAAAGCTCCTTGAGGCCAGCCCCTCGGGAGTTTTGACTTTGACCTCCAGACTCACAGACCTCAACAATATTTAGCCATTTAAAGTTGTAGACAGGGACTCATGTTGTGATATGACTAGAAATATATTTTAGGCAGATGAATCTCATAGACCAATGAATACAGAAATCTAGTCAGGGAGAATATTCAGGAGATAGTTATAATGGTCCAGGAAAAAGATACTGCAGGAATGGAAAACAGTTTCATAAGTGAATATTACAGCAGGAGAGAGCTTCAGATTGTGGCAATTGATTTGTTGATGTACATGTGTTGGCAATGGTTTATCCTTTATAGTCTCATAAGCTAAATTTATCTGCTTTATGAAGCATAGGAAAATCTGATTAAATACATGTCTTCACCATTTTCTATAAACACAATTGTACTTAAAAAGACTTGATGAGACCTTTGATAGATGTATTTCAAGAGCAGTATGGCTAGAATGTAATCCTTGGCTTGAGAAGAAAACTGAAGGATTAAAATAAAGGTCCTCTGTCAATTAAAAAAAAAAGTTTTGTAGGTGATAAATAGCTTTTTGAATGGCAAACAAAACAAATCAAAATCTAAAAGCCTGGATTATCTAGTTACATTCCAGAAATTGAGTCAGTAGAATTGATATAATTTCTTTCCTACCTCCCCATTTTTAAACAGAATTTAATGCAAACAATGATCTATGATGCCTCTTTTAAAAAATTAAAACAAATATTTTCAAGGGGAAATTAGCTTAAGGAATTTGACCTGGCATACTGAATCCTGTAGATTACAAGCATCAAGAAATTTTTATTCTTTTCCTCTAACATTGCATAAATAAACAAAAATTTACACCATAATGTCAACACTTAAAAAATGAGAAGACTTAGCAGTGAGCATGCCAAAGAAAATACTCTATCAATACAATGCAGGCACGTGGAATGCCAGCCAACTTGGAGAAAACATCCTTTCAACAGCATTCTCAACCCAGCGCCCCACAGCCCACCAGATCCAAGGATAAAACTATGAAAACACACCCTAATCTGTAGTTCTGTCTGCCAGGATGTAAGGGGGCATGGATTGAGTTCATACCCTAAAATTTTTCTTAAGAGGCACCTCCCACATCAGGTGATAGAACCAAAAGTGCTGATAAAATCATTGCAAAAGGAGGACACTTGTCACTTGTGTTGTCTGGGGATATAAATGGGAAAACTAAGATACAGCTAGATTCCAAATTACATCGCTTCCTGGATAGATAGATAGATAGATGCTGCCACAGGATCAATTTGCTGAAGTAACTGATCTTCCCTGAGCTTGGCATCATGTAGATCAAAGAGTGGGTGCAATTTTTTCCCTCCTTGTCATCTGGTTGGTGTGGGGCACTGTAGCCTAGTCAAAAATCACTGACACATGGACCAATTCTATCCAGCATCCAGGTTATTGTCTGAGAATATTGGCGGTGTCTGGGACTGCAGAGCACTGTTCCTGAATACAGTGGAGGAAAACTTGAATTTAGTCCAAAAATCTTTCCCTTGTTCTAGGTAAGTCTGCACTTTAGGCAACATAAGGAACAATATCTGGATATTAGATTTATCCATTATAAAACTAATAAGCTACTAATAGAAACTAAGACAAAGCTTTATTTGAAGGGAGGGAGGGAGGTTAGAGAGTGGCTATAAAGTCAATGTCTCATTATTGTTTGTGATACTGAGGATTGAACCTAGGGGCATTCTACCTTCAAGCTATACCCCCAGCCCTTTTTATTTTTATTTATTTATGATACTGGGGATTGAACGCAGGGGTGTCTACCATCAAGCTACACCCCCAGCCCTTTTTATTTTTTGTTTTGAAACAAGGGTCTCACTGGGTTGCTGTGAGGCTCACTATGTTGCTGAGGCTGTCCTTGAACCTGTGATCTTCCAGCCTCAGCCCCCCCAGTACTGGGATTACAGGCATACACCACCACACCCTGCCAATGTCTTATTATTTTTAATAGATAATTAGCTAAAGACATCTTCTAGAGCCACAGTGTGAGATATGAGATATGAAATCCATATTAAAGAAATATACACAATCCAAAAGATACCTCAAGAATGACACTGGACTTTGTATTTTCCATTTCAGTTAATGCTTTCACTTTCTAACATATGATTCTGTGTAGATGCTGGGTCTCTGGCACTAATTAATATGGTTCACATAGAGGCTTTTAAAAGAAAAAATGAATAACACTATTAATGCCCAAAACCACTGTTGAATGGGATTTTCTGCTAGGATACTATGGAATTTTTTTCTTGGCCCTAAAATGATGATTTTGTTGTGTTTTGTTTTAAATTCAAAGGAAAGTCAGAATCCCGAGTAACCAGGGAGGATACTAGATACAATATTTATCTTTTTCTTTGCTTTCCTTTTACTTTCAAGTAATTACTTTGCTTTATGCCCTTGCCAGCTGGACCCAAACCAAGCTCTGTACAGAGTCAGTGGAAACTAATCCATCTTCCCTGTTGGAGAGGGTTATGGATCGTCCCCAACCACTACACTTTCAGAAGACAAACACATTTGGAAAGTCTTTCAAGAGACCACCATCAGTTAGGAAGAGTTGGCGCCTCTCAAAGACTGTCCCATTTGATACCAGTCATCTGGAAGGGTGGGCCAATTTTCATCCCTGTCAACAATCTATACCATGGTCAGTGAAACACTAAATTGATTATTCATTTGCACATGTGTTTGTAAACAGAATCAGAGAGAAAATATATGGCAAGGCAGAACTTTTGAATACATCAAATTCCTGACATATATTGCTTACCCTCTATCAGAAACAAACACTTTAATTAATCAAAGAAACCTTTCTTGCCGGGCATGGTGGGCACGCTTGTAATCCCAGTGCTTGGGAGGCTGAGACAGGAGGATCACAGGTTCGCAGCCAGCCTAGGGTACTTAGTGAGGCCCTCTGCAACTTAGTATAAGACCCTGTTTCAAAAATAAAGAATAAAAAAATAGGGTTGGGGGTGTAGCCTGGAGGTAGAATGGCCCTCGGTTCAATCCCCAGTTATACACAAACACACACACACACACACACACACATACACACACACACACACACGCCTATCTCATACCCTGGAATTCTTTAATTTCCTTTTTTTTTAATCTCCAAGATCTAGAGTGGCATTCACATAGAGACTGTACTGAAGATTCAGAGAAGCTGAATTTGGAGCTTCCAGATGGGAAAAAGCCGTGGAATTAAAGGACCTGGATTTTACTCCCAGGGCCATCATTAACTAGAAATGGAAGTTAAGTACTTCATTTCTTTGAGCTTAATTTTCTAAATCTGCTAAATGAGAACAAGAATATCCCTTATTCATCTTCCACATAAAGGCTATTATGAGATTTGGAGGAATTCGCGTAGCTCCCTGCCTCTCAAATGGGCTACACATACTCCTGGGAAGTATTTAGCTGTGTCGAAGGGCCCTTGAAAGCACAGGATAAAAACATTGCCTCTTCCTAGAGCATCTATTGTATTAGACAATTCTGTAAGATAATCGAAATAATTTTGAATTTGGCTTTTGCGTTAAAATTATAATAGATTTTGCATAAATTTTTAAGATAAAATATAAGGTTTCAAAGACTTTTCTTACTTTGGAAGAATACTTTGGGCTACACTCCCAGAACTCTATTGTTAATCATTAATTCTTATCTGCCATTTATGATTCTTTACTGGAAAATTTTAATAAACCCTGGAAAGGAAAGTATTTTAAAAGATCTCTACTATGTTAGCTTTCCATCCCTGTGACAAAATACCTGAGATAAATCAGTTTAAAGGATGGAATTTGTTTTGGCTCATGGTTGCAGAGGTTTCTGTCCAGGTCATTTGACTCTGTTGTTTTGGAGGGGCCTGTGGTGAGATAAAACATTGTGGCGGGGAGTATATGGTGTAGTAAAGTTCACTGAAGCCAGAAAAGAGAGAGAGAGGAAGGTCCCAATATCCCCTTCAAGGGGATGGCCCCAATGACCTAACTTCCTTCCAATAGGCCCCACCTCCTAAAGGTCCCACTACCTTCCAACAGCACCACAGGCTGGTGACCAAGCCTCTCTAGCACACAGGCTTTAAGATGCAAAGCACAACATCTATTAATTTGTGCTTCTGGTAGCAATCTCATTAGTAATTTTGCCAAGAAAGAGAACATCCTCAAAAATATTTAACTTCTACTCTGTTCCTCTGTTTGAAATGTTGATCTCATCATTATCTCCTGTATCAACTTACATATATTTTTTCTTGGTCCCATTGCTCAGTAAAACATATAGATTTGAGAAATGGAACTGAGTAATCCCAGAAATGACAAGATCGATAAATAGATGCTGGCCACACTGGGCCCATGTTGCCATACGGCAAGACTGGCTGAAGCTGAGAACATCAGTGGAGTGGTGTGTTACCTGGTTGGTCACGCTCAGCTCTCTCCCCTCTCTCCCCTTCCGGCTATTACAGGCATCTGAGCATGCATCCTGGCCTAAAAGTGCCCTCACTTTTCCACTGGATGTAACGTAGTTTTAACTAAGCACCATGAAGATTTTAACCAAGTGAACAGTTTTGCAGACCGTGTGCTACATTAGGGAGCTAATGATGTTTGTTTTGGTGCTTCCTTCTGATATAAAATCAAATTCTAGGAATACTGACTACTCAAGAGAATAACTCCATGTAGCTAAACTCTAGCTGCCTTGATCCATTTTAACGCAGCTCAGAATAAAATTCATGGCCTTCCTCTACCTAGTATATATAACTTAAATTACTCTTCCGTAAACTAATTTCACATTTTGTTTCATCTTGTTTTTTTTCTGTATATTTTTTACCTGAATTTTTATTATTTTTATATTTTACTACATAGTGTGTGTGTGTGTGTGTGTGTGTGTGTGTGTGCATGTGCATACACATGCACAGGCATATATGTGCACCACAAAAAAGGAAAGTAAAAAAAAAACTGACAGAAGAGAATGCATATGAATTTAAAAGAAGAAATTAGGCTGGGAACCATTTGGCTGGGATTCTTGCTTATTTGTTGAAAGCTCACCTTTGTAAAGTGACCATATGTTCTATCCCCACTAGCTGGCAATAACAACAGGAACCTGCTGCTCCTGGACCTCCTGTCTGGGCTGCTTCTCATTTTGGCCTCTTAAGTCTAGAGGCATCACTTACTGAACAGCTGTAATCATGCTATTAAAAGCAGTACGTATAGTTTGAAACACAAATTCCCAGACATATGTGTCTACTGTCATTGCCGGCTCATCTAGCAAAAACATTATGCAGAAAAGCACTATCGTAGCTGGGGAAAAAGTTGTCTTCCATCGCTCCACTACTCCAGCCTGAAGACCAACATTATGTGTGCATCCGTGTTAAAACACGGAAGTGCTGATGAGCACCTGTGAGTGAGACTGAGTGGCATGAAGGGTGAGACCCGGGTGACCGCTGCTACCTCAGCCCACCGTTTGTCAGTGGGGTGCAGCGGAACCTCTATCTGCAGGAAAGGCAACTCAAAGGGCTGGTTCCCTGGGTTCTCATGGACCCATTATTTCTAAAATCACCTTGAATTCCATTGTTTAGTTTTAGTGTGCTACCTTTACCTTTCTCCCATCGTTGCCACCAATAGTTAATCAACCTAAAATGCTCTGATTTAACCCATCAAGCAAAGCCAGAAATTCAGGCTGGGGAATCTCAGAAATGTGAATTTCTTTAAATGCTGAACAGGCCATCTTGATCAGTTTGGAAGCTTCTGAAACAAAATGGGCTGAGGTGAGAGTGTTCTCACAACTTCACCACAGTCAGATGTTTACTGTGGCCAAGCTCACATGGAATTTGATGGTGTTGTTGTTGGTGGTGTTTCTTTCCCCCAGCATTTATCGGTAACAGAGAACTTCTAATGAGTAGAAAGTATATATTGGGCCAGAATGATGTGACTTTTTCTTGCCCTGTATTGCTTTCCAATTATTTCCCATATTTATGTCTTTTCCCGTTAGTAATTCGGGAGGAGAAAGGAAAGGAGGAATAGTAACTTATTACCTATCATTCATTTAATACTTTAAGAGCACTTAATATACACTTGACCAATAGATCAATGTGCTTAAAATTTAACTTATTTCAATTTCTAACTTCTTACATATTGATAGGAACTCTTAAAACCTATTGTAATTGTGGTTCTTACAAAATGTTACACCTGCTCCCTAAATAAGTGATGTAGAACATGTCTAGACTTCTGAAATTGATATCTTCAGGCCATATTTGGAGTCTTACTTTTATTGAATATTCAATATGGGACAATTTTAGAGCCAGAAGTCAAATTGTGCTTTTTTTATGACATTGGACATAAATTTTTGAAATCAGAAATTAAAGGCCGGGCGTGGTGGCGCACGCTTGTAATCCCAGTACTTTGGTAGGCGGAGACTGGGGGATCCAGGTTCGCGGCCAGCCTCAGCTCTCTCGCTCTCTCATTCTCTCTCCCTCTCTCTTCCTCTCTCTCTCTCTCTCTCTCTGTCTCTCTCTCTGTCTCTCTCTCTCCACTTAGTGAGGCCCTCCGCAACTTCGTGAGACCCGGTTTCAAAATAAAGTATAAAAAATAGGGCCGGGGGTGTAGTGTGGAGGTAGAACGCCCCTGCATTCAATCCCTGGTACTGCAAAAAAATAAATAAAGAAATAAAGAAATCAGAAATTAAAAAAAAACAGGTAGATATAATATCCAGAAGTCAGGCATAATTGTGTCTGGGTCCTGGGCTGTGCTTGACTGGGTTTCTCCTGCAGATTCCACCCCTTCTGCTGGCCCACTCTAGCCTATCTTTTTTCTTGACTTTCTCCCTCGGACTTGATCTTGCCATTGTGTTTGTTCTGGCTTTTGCTTCCAGCCTACCCTACTGAAATGGCTGTCACTCCTGGTCTCTGGGTCTTTCTGAGCCAGAGTTTCAAACTGTCACCTGTGTCTGCTCCCTGTTGAAACAGATACACTCTTCTCTTCTATATCAGTACAGGCTCAGACACTTACCTAGGCTGTAAAATCAAATATATTATTGAACTGTATAAATTGGGCATTTGCTTTT
>PVJS01025265.1:10007-28106 GCA_004027185.1 Glis glis
TATTTTTTTTTTTTTTTTTTTTTGTGGTACCAGGGATTGAACCCAGGGGTGTTCTACCTCCGCGCTACACCCCCGACCCTATTTTTTATACTTTATTTTGAAACTGGGTCTCACGAAGTTGCAGAGGGCCTCACTAAGTAGCTGAGGCTGGCCGCGAACCCAGATCCTCCTGTCTCCGCCTCCCAAGTACTGGGATTACAAGTGTGCACCACCACGCCCGGCACTTTTTTCTTTTTTGCGGTACTGGGGATTGAACCCAGGGGCATTCTACCTCCGAGTTACACCCTCAGCCCTATTTTTTATTATTTATTTTTGAAACAGGGTCTCACTAAGTTGCAGAGTCTCACTAAGTAGCTGAGGCAGGCGGCAAACCCGGATCCTCCGGTCTCAGCCTCCCAAGTACTGGGATGACAAGCGTGCGCCACCACGCCTAGCACCAGATATATTATTAATTTGGTAAAACTTTGGTATTTTATGTTCCGTTTAAAGGAGATGTGTTCAAAGTAAAGTCACAGACCTCAGATCTAATACTTTCGTTGAATGGTCATTTAAATTTAGCTACACTTTTAAGGGATAAATTGTTAGAATTAACTACTGATGAAAAATTGAAGATGAATTTTAAAAACACAGGACAACTTGCTTAATTTTGAGCAAAATTTAAAAGGAGCATCTTCACACTTGTAATCACAGTACTTGGGAGGCTGAGACAGGAGGATCACAGGTTCGCGGCCAGACTTGGCAACTTAGGGAAACTCTCAACAACCAAGCAAGATCCTGTTTCAAAATAAAAAATTAATAAAAGACTGGGGGTATAGTTTGGAGGTAGAATGCACTGGAGTTCAATCCCCAGCACCAAATAAAATGAATATCTTGAGCTTGCTAACCTTGTTTTAAAATTTCTTCGACAACAGCCATCAAATAGTTTTGTGAGACTGGATTTTCTAGTAGGATTATCATTAAAACAGAGGAACACTTTAGATACACATTATTTCCTACAAGTAGAACTGTCATCAATACAACTAAGATAAGATAAATGAATGGGCAAAAAGCAAATTTACTTGTCATATTGAAAATATTAAATCCTGATGTACATGATATTTTTTCAAAGTGGGTAGAGAGGATTTAATACATGGAAACACGGTTTTATTTTCAACATTTTGTTTAGTTATGTTGGTGGAATGACACAACATTCTAAATGTAGCAGAAATTCTATCAGCTGTTCTCAAAGTTCTTAGTCAATTTCACATCTGAAAAATGATTGAGAGGTTTGGGGTGTATGTAGCTCAGCGGTGAAGCGCATCCTTAGCATTCATGAGATCCTGTGTTCCATCGGAAGGAAGGAAGGAAAGATAGAAAGGAAAAGAAAAATAGACTAATGATCAGGGGTACCAGACCACAGTTTAAGAACCACTGCTCTGACTTTTATAAGTATCTGTTAAAATAATAAAGTCAGAGCCGGGCATGGTGGCGCACGCTTGTAATCCCAGTACTTGGGAGGCTGAGACAGGAGGATCGCAGATTCGCGGCCAGCCTCAGCTACTTAGCAAGGCCCTCAGCAACTTAGTGAGACCCTGTTTCAAAGTAAAAAATAAAAATAGGGCTGGGGATGTAGCTCAGAGGTAGAAAGCCCCTGGTTTCAATCCCCAGTACCACAAATAATAACAATAACAATAATGATAACAACAACAACAATAATAAAGTCAGGGCCAGTGTGCTGCTGTAAATCTTGATTATTGCACTTCCAAATTGTATGAGCTTTGGTAAGTCCCTTACATTTCCCAACCTTAGTTTTCAAATAATTAAAATGGGTATAAGAAACTATTACAGGTGCGGTGTCACATGCCTGTAATCCTAGTACTTGGGAGGCTGAGACAGGAGGATAGCAGGTTTGAGGCCAGCCTCAACAAGTTAGTGAGGCCCATAGCAACTTAATGAGACCCTGTTTCAAAAAAAAAATAGGGCTGGGGGTGTAGCTCAGAGGTAGAATGCCCCTGGGTTCAATCCCCAGTACCACAAAAAATGGGCATAAGAAATAAGAAAAAAAAAAACTACTGCTCGACAAAAAATCGTCTGGGCGTTGTATTTTGTATCCATTTTTAAATTTTATTTTCTGATCATTTACTTTCACTACATTCTACAAAAGTATTGATCTGCAAAGGGCTGGAAATTAAAGACGAAAACAACAAGCAAACAAGATCTGACTCTTTCAACACAGACAATTTGAGGAAAATTGCTCTGATTTAATGTCTAAGTTAGACATTTCTGTTTTAATACTGAGTCACCAGTATTCCATTTGACAGATTAAGTTGATTAATATCACATTAAAGCACTATATCAAAGTCATGACAACCTAAAATAGCTCATTAAAAGCCAGGTACGCGAATAAAATTATCTGAATGCTCTTCATCTTTTGTATTCTGTCAGTTTAAAATCCCAAAATGTAATAATAAAAGGTCAAGGCCTTTTAAGAGGTCACATATATATTTTTAACAGTAGAATGGAATAATCTACATGTCCGTCAACAATTAAATGTCCATACAGAGGCCAGGCGTGGTGGCGCACGCTTGTAATCCCAGTACTTTGGGAGGCGGAGACCGGAGGATCCGGGTTCGCGGCCAACCTCAGCCCTCTCTCTCTCTCTCTCTCTCTCTCTCTCTCTCCCTGTCTCTCTCTCTCTCTCTCTCTCTCTCTCTACTTAGTGAGGCCTTCCGCAACTTCGTGAGACCTGGTTTCAAAATAAAGTATAAAAGATAGGGCCGGGGGTGTAGCGCGGAGGTAGAACGCCCCTGGGTTCAATCCCCAGTACCGCAAAAATAAAATAAAACAAAATAAATGTCCATACAGAGCCGGGCGTGGTGGTGCATGCCTATAATCCCAGTACTTGGGAGGCTGAAATAGGAGGATCGCAGGTTCGAGGTCAGCCTCAGCAACATAGTGAGACTTCAGCAACCTAGCGAGACCCTATTTCAAATGTAGTGAGACGCTCAGCAACCTAGCAAGACCCTGTTTCAAAACAACAACAACAACAAAAAAATTAAAAAGGGTTGGGAATGCCTCTGGGTAGAATGCCCCTAGGTTCAACCCCAAGTACCACACACATGCACAAAAAAGCCAACTCAATTTAAAACACGGGCCAAGGACTGAACTAGGCATTCCTTCAAAGATAGGTACATGAAAATGTTCAACCTCATTAGTCACCAGGGAAACGTAAATTAAAGAGGCAACGAGATAGCAATTCACACTCGCTAGGAGGCTCTGCTCAAAAAGACAGAAAATAGCCAGTGTTAACAAAGATGTGGAAAAAATAGAACACTCATATATTGCTGGGGGATGCAAAAGGGTGTCACCGCTTTAGAAAACAGCATGGCAGATCCTCAGGAAGTTAAACATAGCCGGGCGTGGTGGCGCACGCTTGTAATCCCAGTACTTTGGGAGGTGGAGACCGGAGGATCCGGGTTCGCGGCCAACCTCAGCACGCGCGCGATCTCTCTCTCTCTCTCTCTCTCTCTACCTAGTGAGGCCCTCCGCAACTTCGTGAGACCCGGTTTCAAAATAAAGCATAAAAAAATAGGGCCGGGGTGTAGCGCGGAGGTAGAACGCCCCTGGGTTCAATCCCCGGTACCGCAAAAAAAAAAAAAAGAAAGTTAAACATAGAGTTTCCATATAACCCAGCGATTCCTCTACTAGAATCTACCCAAAGAGAACGGAAAACATACGATTATGCAAAATCTTGAACGCGAAGGCCCTTAAGCAGCACTATTTATGAGCCCAAAAGTGGAAACGAGCCAAACCCATCAGCTAATGAACAGGTAAACAAAATGTGGTATCCAGACAATGAACTATTAATCCATTAATAGGGCACGGAGGACTGATACATGCTACGACGTGGTTGAACCTTGAAAACGTTAAGTGAAAAGAAATTAGACGCAGAGAATCACATGATATATGATTTCATTTATAGGAAATGTCCAGCTGGGTGTGGTGGTGCACTCCTGTAATCCTAGGACTTGGGAGACTGAGACAGAAGGATCGCAGGTTCGAGGCCAACCTCAGCAACTTAGTGAGACCCTCAGCAATGTGGTGAGCTCCCGTTTCATAATTTAAAAAAAAATAAAATGGGTCTGGGGGTGTAGTTCAGAGGTAGAATATCCCTGGGTTCAATTCCCAGTAACAGACACACCAAAAAAAAAAAAGTCTAGAAAAGGCAAAATTATAAAGAAAGATTAATGTTGTCAGGGGGTGGGGAGAGGAAGGAATGGAGAGGGGCTACAAATATTATAAGGTTTCTTTGAGGGGTGACAGAAATTAGATAGCAGTAGTATGACCTGGTGAATATACTAAAAACCAATGCAGGCCCGAGGCAGGAAGATCACGAGTTCAAGGCCAGCCTGGGCAACATAGTGAGACCCTGTCTTAAAACAAGCAAGCAGAGCCAGGCATGGTGGTGCACACTTGTAATCCTAGTACTTGGGAGGCTGAGACAGGAAGATCGCAGGTTCAAGGCCAGCCTCAGCAACCTAGCCAGATTCTCAGTGACTTAGTGAGAACCTGCTTCAAAATAAAAAATAATATAGGGCTGGGGGTAGAATGCAGAGATAGAATGCCCCTGGGTTCAATCCCCAGTAGAAAGAAAGAAAGAAAGAAAGGAAGGAAGGAAGGAAGGAAGGAAGGAAGGAAGGAAGGAAGGAGCAGAGGGGAGGAAGAGGAGGAGAAGAAGAAGGAGGAGGAAGAGGAAGAGAAGGAGGAGGAAGAGGAAGAGGAGGAAGAGGAAGAGGAGGAGGAGGAGGAAAAAGGAAGGAAGGAAAGAAGGAAGGAAGGAAACCCCAATTAACTGTATCTTTTATGGGTTTTGTTTTGTTTTTTTTGCAGTACAGGGGATTGAACCCAGGGGTTTTCTACCTCCGAGCTACACCCCCGGCCCTATTTTTTATACTTTATTTTGAAACCGGGTCTCATGAAGTTGCAGAGGCCTCACTAAGTAGCTGAGGCTGGCCGCGAACCCGGATCCTCAGGTCTCCGCCTCCCAAGTACTGGGATTACAAGCGTGCGCCACCACGCCCGGCTTAACTGTATCTTTTTAAAGGGTGAAATAGCCGGGCGTAGCACGGAGGTAGAACACCCTTGCATTCAATCCCCGGTACCGCAAAAAAATAAATAAATAAAAAAAATAAAGTATTAAAAAAAATAGGACCAGGGGTATAGCGCGGAGGTAGAACGCCCCTGGGTTCAATCCCCAGTACCACAAAAAATAAAGTAAAATAAAAGGATGAAATTTATAGTGTTTTAATTAGATCTCAAGAAAATATATGGAGATAAGTAAGTAGGTAAGTAGATGATAGCAAAAGATAGGATGGATAGACACAATAGGCCATTGGCCAAGGCTAAAATATAAGAATAATAAAGAAAGAATAGTGGCTGGGGTTGTTTTACCCCAGAGAGACATTAGACTCACCAGTGGATATGCTGCCTTAATATTATTGCTTTAGGAGAAAAGAGCATTCGATGGACATGGTATAACTGTCGGATGGACTAAGGGCCAACACTGCTCCCTGGCTCAAGGAACCAGGTCCTAATAAGTAGGAAAAATGGATCCCATTCATGCCTGCAAATCCAAGAAGTGCCCAGAAAGAGCAGATGAAACTGGGGGTGACACTCTGGTGGAAGGAGTCACAGCATAGGACAAAGGGGGTGTGACCTGGTACTGTCCACTGGATCAGCCACAGGATGTTATCAAGCCCTGAAGGGACCGTTAGTGTCTAGAGGAAAGTAGACTTGGACACAGTTGATTGCTTTCTTTTTTTTTTTTTCGGTACCGGGGATTGAACGCAGAGGCGTTCTACCTCCACGCTACGCCCCCGGCCCTATTTTTTATACTTCATTTTGAAACTGGGTCTCACGAAGTTGCGGAGGGCCTCACTAAGGAGAGAGAAAGAGAGAGAGAGAGAGACAGAGAGACAGAGAGAGCTGAGGCTGGCCGCGAACACGGATCCTCCGGTCTCCGCCTCCCAAAGTACTGGGATTACAAGCGTGCGCCACCGTGCCCAGCGTACTTGGACACAGTTGAGCAGGTACATATTTGAGCATCTGTCAGCAGAAAGCGTTAAAGCCACCACACTTGCAATCTTGCTCCGTAACCAGCATTGTTAAGGCCAAAAAAGCTGTAAATTGTGAAGCCCTCCACAACTTAGTGAGACCCTGTTTCAAAATAAAGAATAAAACATAGGACTGGGGGTATAGCTTAGAGGTAGAATGCCCCTGGGTTCAATCCCCAGTACCGCAAAAAAAAAAGAACATTAAAAAAAGCTGTAAATTAGAGATGAGATTGAGGTTTGTGGGGTTTTTGTTGTTTTGTTTTATTGTGGTACTGGGGATTGATCCCAGGGGCATTCTACCTCTGAGCTACACCTCAGCCTTTTTTTTTTTTTTGAAACATGGTCTCACTAAGTTGCTGAGGCTGGCCTCCAACCTGCGATCCTCCCGTCTCAGCCTCCCAAGTACTGGGGTTGCAGGTGTCCACCACCATACCCAGCGGAGATTGAGTTTTTAAAGGAAAAGGACTAAGCTTTAAAGAAATGGAAAGAGGCTGCCAGAGAGTGCCTGAAAAGTTATGCAATTGAGCTGTGGCTGCCTTCTCTGTAGGAGGTGGAGGTTCATCATAGCAGAGCTGCAGGCTATAAATGCAGGGGAAAAAATGTGTTTATACTCTGAGAGGAGACTCATATATGATAAACTAAGCTACATATGCCACCTCTTCAGGCTGGAAGATGATGTTTAAAGTGGGACCACTTTCCCCCAGCTCCTGGCTTTCTTTAGGGAGCCCATTTCCCAAGATTCTCAACTTCAGGATGCATAAGAATTAGGGTAGCAGATGGTGTGCACACCAAAAACTGCATGTGGTATAGTTTATGAGATATTTTAAAGGACTTCTAAAGGTAATTTTGACTACATCTTGGAGCTGACTTTAAAGGATCCTGGAAGCTATATATATTTTTAAAGGCTGTGACTCAACTGTAGTAAAAACACATACATAAGAGAGATTAGCCATCTGTAAAAAAAAAAAAAAAAAAAAGGACAATTCCGGTTTTGAAAATCGCTGAGTAGATTTTCAGTGTTCTTGCCCAAAAAAAAAAAAGTATATGAGGTGACACCCATGCTAATTAGCTCTATTGAAGTGTTCTTCTACATATGCATATTTAAAGCATAATGTTACACATGATAAACATGTACAACTTTGTCAATTAAAAAATTAAAGCTGGGCGTGGTGGCACACGCTTGTAATCCCAGTACTTGGGAGGCTGAGACAGGAGGATCGCAGGTTCAAGGACAGCCTCAGCAAGTAGTGAGGGTCTCATCAACCTAGCGAGACCCTGTTTCAAACTAAAAATGAAATAGGGCTGGGGGTGGAGCTTGGAGAGAGAATGCCCCTGAGTTCAATCTCCAGTACCACAAAAATATATATTTTTTAAAAGAATAATTGCAGCCAGGCATGGTGGCGCACGCTTGTAATCCCAGTACTTGGGAGGCTGAGACCAGAGGATCTGGGTTCGTGGCCAGCCTCAGCTACTTAGTGAGGCCCTCTGCAACTTAGTGAGACCCTGTTTCAAAATAAAGAAGAAAAAATAGGGTTGGGGGTGGAGCTCAGAGGTAGAATGCCCCTGGGTTCTATCCCCAGTTCCACAAAAAAAAGGAATAATTGCAAGAGTCATTTTATAAATGCACTGATTAAGGAACAAAGAATCCAATAAAAAACGCCTAAGATTTTGGGGTTTGTTTTTGGTTTTTGTTTTGTTGTTGTTGTTGTTGTTGTTGTGTGTGTGTGTGTGTGTGTGTGTGTGTGTGATACTAGGGATTGAAGCCGGAGGCATTCTACCTCCAAGCTATTCCCCTAACCCCTTTCATTATTATTATTGGTATTATTATTACCATTATTATTATCATCATCATCATTATCATTATGATTTGCTTTGAAGTAGGGTCTCGTTAGGTTGCTAAGGGTCTCACTAAATCACTGAGGGTGGCCTCAAACCTGCCATCCTCCTGTCTCAGTCTCTCAAGTACCATGATTACAGGCGTGCGCCACCATGCCCGGCAAGAATGAATGTCTAAAGTTTTTAAAAAGCTTTTGCTTCATCAATTCACTGAACTTCAGTTTGCTTGGTCCATACTATGTATTGTAGACTACAGGGAATTTTTTTTTTTTTTTTTTGCGGTACCAGGGATGGAACCCAGGGGCGTTCTACCTCCGCGCTACACCCCCGGCCCTATTTTTTATACTTTATTTTGAAACCGGGTCTCACGAAGTTGCGGAGGGCCTCACTAAGTAGCTGAGGCTGGCTGCAAACCCGGACCCTCAGGTCTCCGCCTCCCGAGTACTGGGATGACAAGCGTGCGCCACCACGCCCGGCTGACTACGGGGAATTTAAAGAAGAAAAGACACAAAGCTTGGGTAGCTCATGGTCTCGAGGTATTTAGCTTAAAGTACTTTAACTTATTTAGTAAAACAAGACAATCTAATAGAGGAAAAGAACAAAGAAGACAGGCAGATCTTCTATATGGGAAGACTTTATAAAGGAGGAACATTCAAGATGAAAACATAACCGCTTTGTGTGTTAGTTTCCTGGGCTTCCCTAACAACATACCACAAACTGGGCAACTTAAAAACAGAAATCTAGCTGGACGTGGTGGTGCACACTTGTAATTCTAGTACTTGGGAGATTGAGACAGGAGGATCACAGGATCGAGGCCAGCCTCAGCAACTTATTGAGACCCTCCGCAACTCAGTGAGTCCCTGTTTCGAAATAAAAAATAAAATAGGGCTGGGAGTGTAGCTCAGAAGTAGAATGCCCCTGGGTTCAATCCCCAGCAACACACACACACACACACACACACACACACACACACACAGAAATTGATTGTCTCACAGTTCTGGAGACTGAACGTCCAAGCTCAAGGTGTGTGCAGAGGCACGGTCCCTCTGAACGCAGCTTAGAAAGGATGGATACCAGGCTTCTCTCCCAGATTCTGGTAACCCTTCAGCTTGTGACAATATAACTGTAATCTCCAAAGGACATTCACCCTGTGTGGATGCGTGCGTGCGTGCGTGCGTGCGTGTGTGTGTGTGTGTGACCAAATTTCCCCTTTTTAGAACAAAATCATGGATGGGCGTGGTGGCGCACGCTTGTAATCCTAGTCCTTGGGAGGCTGAGACAGGAGGATCGCAGGTTCACAACCAGCCTCAACTACCTTAGTGAGGCCCTCAGCAACTTAGTGAGACCCTGTTTCAAAATAAAGAATAAAAAATAGGGCTGGGGGTGTAGCCCGGAGGTAGAATGCCCCTGGGTTCAATCCCCGGTACCGCAAAAAAAAAACAATAGAACAAAATCATAAATTTGCAGGACAATGATGGAACTCGAGAATATTATGCTGAGCAAGATCAGCCAATCCCAAAAAAAGAGCAGGTGTATGTTTTGCCTTACATGTGGAAGCCAGAGAGAAATTGAGAAATAAGGGCGACAGTAGGTAGAAGAGCAGAGACTCCAATGGAGCGATGGAGGGGCTTTAGGGGAGGGAAGAGGTGGGGACTAAGGTGTCAAGAGTATACAGTTGAAATAACGATGCTATGTATGTACTCAAAACTACGAGGAAGGGGAGAGGGGAGAGAGGGGGGTAGGACTCGGAGGGAAGCGCTCCAAGAGTCATGTACACGCGTGCTCCTATCATTCTATACCCCAATGTGATGTATAATTACAAGGCACCTGGTAAAAAGAAACAAAATTCCCCTTTTCATAAGGATGCAGTCACATTGGATTAGGGCCCACCCTAATGATTTTATCTTAACTTGATCATCTGTAAAACCCTATTTCCAAATAAGATCACCTTCCCAAATACCGGGGGGTTATGACGTCGACATTTGTGGGGGTGGGGGGTCAGGGACCAAATGCAATGCTGAAGAGTTTGCTGAGTGGATGAGCAGGGAAGGAGAAGTCCGGACAGGCAGAAAAGCAGGAGTAATCGAACAGGAAAGGAGAATTGCACCGGGCGTGGTGGCGCACGCTTGTAATCCCAGTACTTTGGGAGGCGGAGATCGGAGGATCCGGGTTCGCGGCCAGCCTCAGCTCGCTCTCTCTCTCTCTCTCTCTCTCTCTCTCTCTCTGTCTCTCTACCTAGTGAGGCCCTCTGCAACTTCGTGAGACCCAGTTTCAAAATAAAGTATAAAAAACAGGGCCGGGGGTGTAGCGCGGAGGCAGAACGCCCCTGGGTTCAATCCCCGGTACCGCAAAAAAAAAAAAAAAAGAAAGAATTACATACAATGAGGCTGGGCGGGCAGGAAGAGCCTCGATCGTGGAGAGTAGGTACCCCGAACCCTCGGCGGTGTGTCCCCTATTCAGGGAATGAAAGACGTGAAAAGACCACCAAACTTGCAGTGTGAGGGACAGACGCACAGGGGCCCTGCTACAAACAAGGAGACGGTTTCCAAGGTTGCTGCACTTTCAATGCAGGGAAAGGACGACGGGAAATGTAGATTTCACTACGAGAAAAAGAAAAGGTCAGAGGAACGGGGACAGAAACTGACATACAGTGAGTGATTGCCCGCCAGTCGCCCCAGGCCCCTGGGACCGACACTTCCGCTTTTATAAGTAACTGAGACCCTCAAGTTAAACCCAAAGTCACACACCTCGTAAGTAGCAGAGACACCACTCAATCAAAGGCTTTTCCAAAAAAGTCCCCCCCCATAAAAGGAGGGAAAATGTTTATAGCTCAAAAGTGAGAGAAATAACTGGAAGAAATACTACAATGGTTCAGAACAATGTATGTTAAGTGAACTTTTGGAGTTAAAAATGAGAGGGAGCTGGGTGCAGTGGTGTGCGCCTGTAATCCCAGTGCTTGGGACTCTGAGACAGGAGGATCGCAGGTTCGAAGCCAGCCTCAGCAACTTAGTGAGGCCCTGTTAAAAAATAAAGAATAACATTATGGTGGCACATGCCTGTCATCCCAGTACCTGGGAGGCTGAGACAGGAGGACTTAGGGAGGCCCTCAGCAGCTTAGTGGGACCCTGTTTCAAAATAAAAATATATATATAATAGGGCTGGGGGTGTAGCTCAGAGGTAGAATGCCTTGGGTTTGATCCCCAATACCATAAAAATAAAAAGGAAGGAAGGAAGGAAGGAAGGAAGGAAGGAAGGAAGGAAGGAAGGAAGGAAGGGCAAAATAGAGCAGGAGTTGTAGATCAGAAGTAGAATGCCCATGGGTTCAATCCCCAGTACCACAAAAAAAAAAAAAGGAGAGAGAGAGAATAAATATATTTATTTACATAAAGAAAAAGAAAAACTGGAGGAGCCAGGCATGGTGGCACACGCTTGTAATCCCAGTACTTGGGAGGCTGAGACAGGAGGATCTGGGTTCGTGGCCAGCCTCGGCTACTTAGTGAGGCCCTCCGCAACTTAGTGAGACCCTGTTTCCAAATAAAGGATAAAAAATAGAGCTGGGGGTGTAGCTCGGAGGTAGAATGCCCCTGGGTTCAATCCCCAGTACCGCAAAAAAAAAAACCAACATTTTGTAAAAAAAAAAAAAGAACACTTCATTAGAATAGCAAAGATGAGCCTGATTGCAAAAGATTATATATAGGTACTTTGAAGCTGGCTTTCATCTTTTGGCAAAAAAACCACAATCTTATGTTTGTTTCCTTAAGATGCCGGATTTGTCATTACTGTTATATATTTTATTTAACATTGTTTAAAGCAAAGAGAAAATACCTTTAAAGACTTTGTGTGGGTTAAAAAGACAGCTAAGTCCAATAACAATGTAGAAAAATTAGAATCGGTAATCCCTATTATCATTTCCTTAAACCACTAATCTCCATAAAACATAAAATCAATGCATTTATCCGGCCTCAGAAAGAAATCACATTCAAATCACTATAAGGGAAAAAGAGTTTATTGCCGTTTTACCAGAAAGAATGTCTGGCCACAGTAACATATAATACTAAAGAATTTAAAATGTTTTATTTATTTATTTATTTATTTTGCGGTACTGGGGATTGAACCCAGGGGCATTCTACCTCCGAGCTACACCCCCAGTCCTGTTTTTTTATCCTCTATTTTGAAACAGGGTCTCGCTAAGTTGCGGAGGGCCTCACTAAGTAGCTGAGGCTGGCCGCGAACCCGGATCCTCCGGTCTCAGCCTCCCAAGTACTGGGATTATGAGCGTGCGCCACCATGCCCGGCTAAATGTATTTTTTTTTAAAGCAAAGAAATGTACAGGGGTTAAAGATGGAGTGTTAATGCCTGGCTATTCCTACCTAATTTCTCCAGTCATCAAGTAGAATCAAAATCGATTCGTATAAACTTCCCCCCGTTTCTTGACTCCCCAATTCCTGCCTTATCAAATAAAGAAAGGAGAACTACTTGATACGGAGAGTGGCAAAAAAAAAAAATCCTGTGGTAACATGAAAAGCTCTTGGTCCACAGTTATTACAATTTCGGCCCTCTTATACTAAATGGGACTTGCAGGGACATTAATGATAGTGGAAGGTTGGAGAACTGTCGCTCAGTCGATTCTTATTTAGAGAAAGCTTTTAAAAGAACATCGTGTCTTGAAACCGAGGTTATAAAACACTTCTCTTAAAAAGGGGGGCCTGGTTTTTGTCCTGCATCAATCACATCTCGCTTTCTTCCATAACTACCTTTAGAGACTTCTGAGCTCCGAACACACTGGCAAACAAGAAATCCAAAAGTGTCTTCATTGATTGGATGCTCCGCCCGGTGAAAAATTATATTTTTATTGGAAACGGCTGTCAGAGCTATTTTTACTGCTCTCCGAAAGGTTCAATCTGTAATCACCTACTACACTTCTCCGCTCCGAGGAAAGAATGAATTACATGACAGCCTCTCTTTTTTGAATTGCATATTATGCCATTTTCAAAGCTCAGACTGTGAACCCCAGAGGAACTGATGCTCCACATTTGGGGGTCTCTCCCCTGGGAAGATTTAGATCCTGTGACGGGGGAGAAGGCTTGCGACCCTGCTACAAATTTAAATCTTTTTTTTTTTTTTTTACGTACTGGGGATTAAACCCAGGGGCATTCTACCTCTGAGTTACACCCCCAGTCCCATTTTTTATCCTTTATTTTGAAACAGGGTCTCGCTAAGTTGCGGAGGGCCTCACTAAGTAGCTGAGGCTGGCTGCGAACCTGTGATCCTCCTGTCTCAGCCTCCCAAGTGCTGGGATTACATGCCCGGCAAATTTAAATCTCTTTAGGAGAGCTGTCCTGCATTCAACTTCTGGAGGTAACAGTAAAGTATATAAAACTCTGTGGAGGCCGGGCGTGGTGGCGCATGCTGTAATCCCAGTACTTTGGGAGGCGGAGACCGGAGGATGTGGCCATCCTCAGCTCTCGCTCTCTCTCTCTCTCTCTCTCTGCTTAGTGAGGCCCTCCGTAACTTCATGAGACCTGGTTTCAAAATAAAGTATAAAAAATAGGGCCGGGGGTGTAGCTCGGAGGTAGAACGCGCCTGCGTTCAATCCCCGGTACCGCAAAAAAAAAATAAATAAATAAAACAAATAAATAAAACCCTGTGGAAAGGTTTCAAATGCCAATTTGCATTAAAAGACACAAATAGCATTTGCCCATCTTCCATTCTTTTTGTTGTTGTTTTTGGGGGTTGAATTGAGGGCATTCTACTCTGAGCTACACCCCCAGCCCTATTTTATTTTTTATTTGGAAACAATAAACACTAAATTGCTGAGGGTCTCACTTGCCAAGGCTGGCTTCAAGACTGCGATCCTCCTGTCTCAGCCTCCCAGGTACTGGGATTACAGGCGTGCACCGCTAGGTGCGGCTCTCTTCTTCTATTCTTATCAAAGCAGAGACATATATTCAACTAGAATTATGTGGATGGCTATAGGATAAACTGAAGGGTCTTTGGCCCTGTCTCCAACTCATCTAAAATTTCAACATTTGTGTATTCGTTCTTTCTTCGTTAAAGCTTTGCCTCTGTAGAAATCATCTCTTAAAATTCAAATAAGAGTAAAATATTAATAAATTAAGATATCTTCATGTGTGTATGTGGTACCAGAGACTGAACCCAGGGACATTCACCTCCAAGTTACCCCCCAGCCCTTTTTATTTTTTATTTTGAAATAGGGTCTCGTTAAGTTGCTGAGGGTCTCGCTAAATTGCTGAGGCTGCTCTTGAACCTGTGATTATCCTGTCTCAGCTTCCCAAGTACTAGGATGACAGGAGTGCACGACTATGCCTGGCTAAATTAAAATATCTTAAATAACTAATGTCTTTAGCGTCATCCATTCATTGTTTTATTTTCCAAAATGATAATAAAGAAAATGGCCAACAGTATGTGTGAACATTGATAAAGGGAAAAAGCATAAGTATTAGGTACCACCTAAAGAGGAAAGGAGTGGGTGTTACCACCAGAGAGGGCCTGGCATAGCCCATTCAGGATGCTTAACAGAATACCACAGACTGAATGGCTTATAAATTAAATATATATATATTGCTTAGAGTTCAAGAGACTGGGAAGACCAGGGTCTAGATGCCACGGATTTGACGTCTGCTGAGAGTCTCTTGCTGGTTCATAGACAGCACCTTCTTGCTGTGTCCGCTCATGGAAGAAGGGAGAAGAAGGTATCTCTCTGGGGCCTCCTTTATAAGTGTACTAATCCTCTTGTAGAAGTACTTTATCGCGGGGCGTGGTGGCACATGCTTGTAATCCCAGTACTTTGGGAGGCGGAGACCAGAGGATCCAGGTTCTCGGCCAGCCTCAGCTCTCTCTCTCTCTCTCTCTCTCTCCCCCTCCCTCTCTCTCTCTCTCTCCCTCTCTCTACTTAGCGAGGCCCTCTGCAACTTCGTGAGACCCAGTTTCAAAATAAAGTATAAAAAATAGGGACGGGGGTGTAGCGCGGAGGTAGAACGCCCCTGGGTTCAATCCCCGGTACCGCAAAAAAAAAAAAAAGTACTTTATCACTTTTCAATAACCGCCCCCATACCATCATCTTGGGGGTCTGGATTTCAACATGTCAACTGGGGGAGGGTCACAAACAGTCAGCTCATAGCAGAACTCTGGAAGAAATATCAATGGACAGCCAAGGGTGGGAAGTACCAACACCTGGGCTTACTCTGCTTCTGTGTCGGGCACAAGGCAAACCCTGCCGTCTTCCCACCGCCTACAGGGGAATGATCCCCTTGCGTACGATCTTTGACATCTTTCAATCCAGTGAGCTTGTTTCTTGCCAGCAAAAATGTCTTTAAGCTGGCTCCTGGAAGGGACTCACACGGTATCAACAATTACTTCAAACTGGGGCGGGGGAGCAGATGAATCTACAAGGAGAAAAAAAAGGTACCATCCGTTCGAACACAAAATATAAAAAAGCATGGGACCATTTGCTATTTTGTTATGTGCTGTGGCACTTTCAAATGAGAAAAGGTAAGAGAAAGGAATTGTTTCATACGTTATACTGTAAATGGGATATCTTTTTTTTTTTTTTTTGCAGTATTGGGGATTGAACCCAGGGGCATTCTACCTCTGAGCTACACCCCCAAGTCCTATATTTTTATTCTTTAATTTGAAACAGGGTCTCACTAAGTTGCGGAGGGCCTCACTAAGTAGCTGAGGCTGGCCGCACACCTGTGACCCACCGGTCTCAGCCTCCCAAGTACTGGGATTACAAGCGTGTGCCACCACGCCCGGCTTAAACAGAATATCTTTAAAAGCAAGTGTTAGACGGGCACGCTTGTAATCCCAGTACTTGGGAAGCTGAGACAGGAGTTATCCCAGGTTTGCAGCCAGCCTCAGCTACTTAGTGAAGCCCTCCGCAACTTAGGGAGATACTGTTTCAAAATAAAAAATAAATAAGACTGGGGGTGTAGCTCAGAGGTAGAATGCCTCTGGGTTCAATCCCTCATACCACAAAAAATAAAGTAAAAGCAAATGTTACTTCAAATACAGAGACTTAAGTGATGACTTTTACATTAACTTATTTGATGGTGGATCCGCTAAACTTTCAATTTTATGTATTGTACTATCACTAAGAATCAGCTGATAGTCCTATGGAATAGAATGAAGCTAACTTCTGCTTGCGTAGAATCTCTCGCCTTCTTAGTACTCTATTTGGATGAGACTCTCCTGTTCCTAAGACGCCAGGTGACATAGTTCCATGACCTCTTTCATATGCATTGGGCACAACTATAAAGTCACTCCCATAATAATAACTTTATTGTCCATAAAATAATTTGCATTTAAGGTAAAAATAGTATTTCCTCCTCCAAAATCACTTATAGCAAGGGCTGTATGTAACATATTTGCAATAGTCCTAGAATCATGCCCAGAATGAGCATCTTTACATAGTACTTTTTTTTTTTGCGGTACTGGGGATTGAACCCAGGGGCATTCTACCTCTGAGCTCCACCCCCAGCCCTATTTTTTATTCTTTATTTTGAAACAGGGTCTCACGAAGTTGCAGAGGGCCTCACTAAGTAGCTGAGGCTGGCCGCGAACCCGGATCCTCCTGTCTCAGCCTCCCAAGAACTTTGATGACAAGCGTGCGCCCCCGTGCCTGGCTTACATAGTACTTTTCAAACACATTATCACCATGACTTTTTTGGTATTTGGCCTTAGCTACTTTTAAAATAATGAAGTAGCCAAAGACAAACACCAAAAAAAAAAAAAATGGTGATAATCATTGTACGAAATTACAAATGATTTTTCTTCTTTGTGACTCTCTAGGGTTTATGAATTTTTAACAATGAGAATACATGATTATAATAAGAAAAATACATGTGGTTATTTTTAATCAGTGACAATTTCCCAAATAAAATGAGTATCTCTACATCAATGGAAACTGTATGCTATTATTACTTCTTTTTGGTATTTAGCATTTTCTTTCATACACCCTACATCCTGTGTAGATATGTCACAGGTCACAAGCTCTCTGAGGACACATTCTGAGCCTTACACATATTTGTACTCTCCCACAGTACCTTGGTAAGTGAGGTGTCAGAGGAATAAATGAAACTTCCATGAATACAAAAGGTCAGAGTTGATGTACTCATCCCACTTGTGCCAGAACTGTTGAAATGGTGAGATATTTACAGAGTTACTGGCAAATACTCTAACAGTAACGTAACAAGCAAAAAATTAAAAATATAAATTATAATTTAAATTCACTAATTCAAACAGGGCGTGGTGGCGCACGCTTGTCATCCCAGTACTTGGGAGGCTGAGACAGGAGGATCCGGGTTCGCAGCCAGCCTCAGCTATCTCGCTCTCTCTCTCCCTGTCTTTCTCTCTCTCTTTCTTTAGTAAGGCCCTCTGCAACTTCGTGAGACCTGGTTTCAAAATAAAGTATAAAAAATAGAGCCAGGGGCGTAGCACAGAGGTAGAACGCCCCTGCATTCAATCCCCGGTACCGCAAAAAATAAATAAATAAATAAATAATAAATAAATAAAATAAATAAATTCACCAATTCAAGTGGGGCGTGGTGGCGCACTCTTGTAATCCCAGTACTTGGGAGGCTGAGACAGGAGGATCGGAGGTTCGCGGCCAGCCTCGGCTACTTAGTGAGGTCCTCTGCAACTTAGTGAGACCCTGTTTCAAAATAAAGAATAAAAAATAGGGCTGGGGGTGTAGCTCAGAGGTAGAATGCCCCTGGATTCCATCCCCAGCAACACAGACACACAGACACACACACACACACACACACAAAGGTGTCACCAGTTTATAATATTCCCAAATTACATAGTTACTCCTCTTTCTAAACTGTTTAGTTTTTTCTTTGGTTTTTATTGTCAATGCATTGCCATTCTCATTAAAGTGTGCCATTTTTAATATTTATAAATGCAAGACAATACTAAAATATTAAAAACAAATTCTCAGAATGGAAAGACTCTAAAGTTAGGATACATTTCTTATTGTTCCTTTTAAATTATGATAATCATGATTTTTCTGCTTCAGTAAGAAGGCAAAGATGGCCGGGCGTGGTGCCACACGCTTGTAATCCCAGTACTTTGGGAGGCAGAGACCGGAGGATCTGGGTTCGCGGCCAGCCTCAGCTCTCTCTCTCTCTCTCTCTCTCTCTCTCTCTCT
>PVJS01025266.1:8769-28096 GCA_004027185.1 Glis glis
TACTTGGGAGGCGGAGACCGGAGGATTCGGGTTCGCAGCCAGCCTCAGCTACTTAGTGAAGCCCTCCGCAACTTCGTGAGACCCGGTTTCAAAATAAAGGATAAGAAATAGGGCCGGGGGTGTAGCTCAGAGGTAGAACGCCCCTGCGTTCAATCCCCGGTACCACAAAAAAAAAAAAAGATCTGAGTGAGCCTGGCACGGTGGTGCTGCTTACACACCCATTATTTGGAACGCTGACACATGAGAATCCCGTGCTCTAAGCCAATCTCACAAACTTAGCAAGGCCCTTTGCAACTTAGTGAGACCCTATTTCAAAATAATAAAATAGGGCTGGAGGTGTTACTCGGTGTTAGAATGCCCCTGGGTTCAATCCTTAGTACCACAACCAAAAAAAAAAAAATCCCCCCAAGGAAGAAAAGAAATAAAGAAAAGAGCTGGGTAATGGTTTCGTGGCCAAACACAAAACCCTGTCCCAACATCCGAGATAGAGCGTGGTGGCACCTTCCGCCTGAGTTCATTTGATAAAGAAGGTTAGAAAGCTAGAAGTGAAACATAACTGATAGCCAGGCATGGCGGTGAATGCTTGTAATCCCAGTACACAGGAGGCTGAGGGCGATCACATGTTTGCAGCCAGCCTCAGCAACTTTGTAAGTCTCTGTGCAACTTGGACCCTGTTTCAAAATAAAAATAAAATAGGGCTGGGCTGTAGCTCAGAGGTAGAATGCCCCTGGGTTCAAGCCCCAGTAACACACACACACACACCATAAATGATAATATACTTAGTACTAAATTATATTGAAAAAGGAAGAAAACTAAAGAAAATCTAGAGAAAAGGGGTGGTGGAGGGAAAGAAGACAGAAGAGATAGAACTTCTATCTCTAAGATACACCCCCATCCCTTTTTATTTTGTTTATTTTGAAACGGACTCTTTTTTTTTTTTTTTGCGGTACCGGGGATTGAACGCAGGGGCGTTCTACCTCCGCGCTACGCCCCCGGCCCTATTTTTTAATGCTTTATTTTTGAAACCGGGTCTCACGAAGTTGCGGAGGGCCTCACTAGGTAGAGAGAGAGAGAGAGAGACAGAGACAGAGACAGAGAGAGAGAGAGAGAGAGAGAGATAGACCGATCGATCTATCCATCGATCGATCGTGCGCGCGCATGCGCGCTGAGGTTGGCCGCGAACCCGGATCCTCCGGTCTCCGCCTCCCAAAGTACTGGGATTACAAGCGTGAGCCACCACGCCCAGCTACCCCCGACCCTATTTTTTTATGCTGTATTTTTGAAACCCGGTCGCACGAAGTTGCGGAGGGCCTCACTAGGTAGAGGGAGGGAGAGAGAGAGAGATCGATTGATCGCGCATGCGCGCTGAGGCTGGCCGCGAACCCGGATTTCCAGTCTCCGCCTCCCAAAGTACTGGGATTACAAGCGTGCGCCACCACGCCCGGCTTGAAACGGACTCTTTAATAAGTTGTTGAGACTACTTTCAAACTTTAAATCTTCCAGTTCAGCCTCCTAAGAATTGGGATAATAGGCATGCTTCACTATACCCAGGGCATCTTTGCTTTAAAGAAAATTGTTTTTTTCCTTCCATCTGACCCACCAACCATGGCCAGGCAGCATCCACTGTGCACTTCAAAATGAGATCTTCTGCTTCAGGCTCTGAAACTTTCATGTACATATTCTGGAAAAATTTAAACTTCATTTTCCTTTTCTCCATTTGCTGCATTGATATGGAGTAACCAATTCTCAAAAATTATACAAAGTTGAGTTTTGGTTTGTAATCTCAAGGGAGATGACAGAATTTTTTATTTATATTATTGACATGCATTTACATTGGTTTCACGCTTTCTGTTTCTGTATTTAAAGCTTTTCTCCTTTACTCTAGATTTGGTCTTTGCTTTTTGATCTGTGCATTGCTACAAGGTAAGAGGAAAGAAGGCAAAACTGCTGCGGTTGTGTCAAGTCGGTGTCCCTTGTATCGGGAAAGGTGCTCAGCCCAACTATGTTGAGAAGGAATAGATCTTACTTAATAACATCAGCTTTCTAGACTGTAGTTATGAATCTAAGGAAAAAAATAGACAAGTGAGTAGACCCTGTGAACAGTTGCTTCTAGGACTACAACCATTGACAAACAGTTTTGTGTGTGGGAACACTGGTCCCTATCACTACACCCAAGAACTAAGCAACCGTGTTCATGTAGCTGGGGAGGACTGTGAAATCCCAAGCCAGTCCCTTAGTGGTGAGGAATGCCCTTATAATTCTAAGGTGATATGGAGGATACATGACAGCTGTTCTCTGGTGTTTTGTTTTGTTTTTTATGAGGTATTGGGGATTGAACTCAGGGGCATTCTGCCTCCAAGCTACACCCCCAGCCCTGTTTTATTTTTATTTTGAAACGGGGTCTCGCTAGGTTAATGAGAGTCTCACTACTTGCTGAGGCTGTTCTCAAACCTGCGATTCTTCTGTCTCAGCTTCCCAAGTACTGGGATTATAAGCGTGTGTCACCACTCCCAGCTTGGTGATTTGTTAAGACACCTGTAGAAGAGTCCAAGCTGTGCAGTGACCCATTCTCAAATACTCAGAGACATGTCACGACTCCTGCTCTAGTGGAGAATTGATGAACATAATTTTGTCTGCAGGAATGACCAAGTTACAAGCCCTGTATACATTTTTCTAGTTCCCCTGAAGGCTTCTTGTATCACTGGTTTTGTTTTTTTTTTTCCGAAATGCGACTGTATTTGGCTATATGGTGCTTAAAGACATAAAGTAAAATGAGGGAAATAGGGTGGACCCTATCTCCATATGACTAGTGTCCTCATAAGGGGTGGAGATCAGGGCACAGATGTGTGTACATAGAAGGCCATGTAAACACAGAGAGAGACCAGCATGTAAAAGCCAAGCAGAGATGGCAAAGAGGAAATGAATGCTGAAGACCCTGTTAGGGGTTGGATCTGCAGTGACCATCAGAAGCTCAGGAGTGTCAAGCTGGTCCCGAAGGCAGGAAGGCTCTGAGGTGGGGCCTGAGGCAGCGATTGCACCAGGAGGGCTCAGGCCTCAGCAGTGATTTGATCCATCGAACGTTTTGAAAGCCGCTGGGAGTAGTGATTGTGTACGTAGACAGAGACTCATTTCTTAATCATGTGCTCTGAGATGCAGTCATGGAAGAGACAGGTACATGAACTCACCTGCTGTGGGGATCCTGCTGTGAAGTCGTGGGAAATAGTCTAAGTCGTAAGACAAATATTAGTCTTGGTGAGACCTTGTTGAAACGAGTTAAGTGTGTATTCAGTTGGGCAGTAATAATAAGGGAAAGATGATGTTTGGGTAGTGGGTAGGTGCACTGAAGGTTTCTAAATAGTAAAGGAACTGGGTTTGGTGTAATTTTTGTAAGAAAAGAAAAAAGGAGTAGACAACAGCCCTCCCCATTTTTATTTGTTTTTTTTGTTTTGTTCCTGGGATCGAACCCAGGGACATTCTACCTCCGAGCCCCCCCCCCAGCCCTATTTCATTTTGAAACAGGGTGTCACTATTTGCTGAGGCTGTCCTTGAACCTGTAATCCTCCTGCCTTAGGTTTCCAAGTACTGGTATTACAGGAGTGTGCTACCACGCCCAGCTCACTTTTGATTTTCATTTTGTTCATGGTCTCACTAGGTTGCAGAGAGTCTTGCTAAGTTGCTGAGGCTGGCCTCAAACATGGAATTCTCCTGTCTCAATGTCTCAAGTATGGAATTGCAGGTGTGTGCCACCATGCCTGGCCATTTTTTAAATCTTTTTTTTGCCGGGCGTGGTGGCGCACACTTGTAATCCCAGTACTTGGGAGGCTGAGACCGGAGGATCCAGGTTCACGGCCAGCCTCAGCTACTTAGTGAGGCCCTCCGCAACTTTGTGATACCGGGTTTCAAAATAAAGTATACCGGGGATTGAACCCAGGGGCGTTCTACCTCCGTGCTACACCCCCGGCCCTATTTTTTATACTTTATTTTGAAACCGGGTCTCAGGAAGTTGCGGAGGGCCTCACTAAGGAGAGAAAGAGAGAGAGACAGGGAGAGAAAGAGAGAGAGAGCTGAGGCTGGCCGCGAACCCAGATCCTCCAGTCTCCGCCTCCCAAAGTACTGGGATTACAAGCGTGCGCCACCATGCCCGGCTTCATTTTTTAAATCTTGAAGTACCTTTTAGTGACCTGGATTCTTTTTTCTTTTTTCGGAACTGGGGGTCGTACCCAGGGTCATTCTACCTCCAAGCTACACCCTCAGCCCTATTTTTATTGTTTATTTTGAAACAGGGTCTCATTAAGTTGCAGATGGCCTCACTAAGTAGCTGAGGCTGGCTTTGAACTCACAATCCTCCGGTCTCAGCCTCCCAAATACTGGGATTACATGCGTGTGCCACCATGCATAGCACCAGTAACCTGGATTCCCAGGATTAACTAAATATATGAAAATCTGTAACCACAGAATCAAATTCTGTAAAATTGCCGTTCTTTTGGACTTCAGGTACAAGTGAGCCAGTGAATTCTACATTTATTCATAGAACATTAGCATTTGTCTTTAAAATACAGTTGATTGTTGCTGATATTTTAAGGAAGACAAGGCAATTTATGAAGATTTCCTGTCTCGTGTATATTTATAATTGAAAGCATGGGCAGTACAGCTAGGGAAGACTAGTATAAATGAGGATTTCTGAGGTTTCAGATACCACTTCATCAAATAGTAGATGGAGGAACTAGATTTCTTCCTAATCCCCAGTCAGTGATCAGTTCTGAACATCCTTGACCTAAATTATTGTGACAGGACATGACAGTAACAACATGGCATAGGCACTCCTTGTACTAGGTTGCTGAGTCTTGCTACATTGCTGAGGTTGTCCTCAAACAGGCGATCCTCTTGTTTCAGCCTCCCATTACTGGATTACAGGCCTGCACCTGCATGCCCAGCTACACCTGGTGTTTTCTGATTCAGGGATGTTAAGGGCTTGATAGGCAGGATGGGTTCCACTGATCCCTCCAAGTAGAATAGTGGCCTGAGTAGATTCCTTTCTTCATGAGACAGAACCTAACTTGAGTCCATGATGGTTGGGGATCTAACTCATGGTTGAGGGAGTGTAGAAAGTGAGTGAGACTCTGGGGTTGGGGGTCATGATAGATATTGGTGAGCCATTTTAGCAAATAAAGCAAAAATAGTGAAACCTGAATAATATCATAATATTTATCTACAGACAGAAACAAAAACCTACATGTGGTGCAAGGCAGAAATCCACATGTTTTGGAATCGAGGGGGAGGGAATTGAATCACTCTGGACTCCATGAGCCAATTCACTTGGGAAACT
This sequence comes from Glis glis, assembly GCA_004027185.1. Taxonomy (NCBI): domain Eukaryota; kingdom Metazoa; phylum Chordata; class Mammalia; order Rodentia; family Gliridae; genus Glis; species Glis glis. The sequence goes on from PVJS01025266.1 coordinate 14,096, forward strand.
GAATGCTTCTTCTGTTCCTCTCCATAAGATAACTTCATTTTTGTCACCTTTATTAATAATAACAGTTACAGCCTTTTTAATTTGACCTTGAGGTATAAAGGAGAACACAATGCCTGTCTCTCTTATAGTTCACCTCATTTTTTTTTTCTTGGAGCTGAGTTTACCTGATAGGGAATGCTTGGGACTTCATGACAGGTGGGGCTGGAAATTGTGGACGAGACTGAAGTCTCATGGTTTCTTTCTTCATTCACAGATTCTCCTTTGTAGTGCTTGGATTATCAGTTAGTGGAAACCCAGAGGAAGAGAGCAGGAAACTGAATTAATGGCAATGCATGCGGTGAGCAGAGAATGCCTTTTTCTCTTGAAATTGCACCCTTATTGACAGTAGATGCCCAGTTGCAAATGCAAGCAGGAGGTGTTCCTGTAAGTAACACTCTGGGGAGCTTATCAGGCGTCAGGGACCCATCAGTATCTTACCTACTCTCTAAGATGACACGAACACACTCTACTGTCCATTATGGCTGTGTTATTAAAGAGAACACTGAAGCATTTTTGTCTATCACTCAACTGCATGGGCTCGTTAGAAAATAATTGACTCCTCAACCATGCTGTTCTCTGCTATGGGTTTAAGATTGTGGTGAGTGCAGGTCACGGATATGAGTGAAGAGAACATGACAGCCCAACAGGGAGGCAGATGTTTTTACAGGTGACCTCAGTCAACCCTGTGCTATAGGGGTTACAGAGGTTTGTGCCACAGAGGATATGGGGATCTGTGCACTCGTGAGGGCAAAAGAAAGCATGTTAGGAAAGAGAGGACATGAGAAATCATTTATTTTTTCCAATTTAAAGCTTCAGATTTGATGAATTTTTGACATATCCCCCAAGATGCTTAAGTATTCATTGTCATTCTTTTCCCCAAGGATTTTCAATACTTAACTTTCAATACTTAACTATTTCTTCAATTTTATAACTGAAAGTTGTACATAGGAAGTTATATTAATTTAATTGAGGGTGTGCCGTTACAAGGTTAGTAAGAGAATGAGCATAGTAGTTAGACTAAAATAGAACTACTGAGCAAATATTTGAAAAATCAGATAGATAAAAACCAATAAAAGGTATTTTTAAAATATTTTGACAGGGAGACAAGTTCAAGATACTATATAGATATTACTGACTAGTTTTTGGAGTTTCCAGGGAAAATTGAGAATGAGAGGTATCACATACCTCAGGATTGGTCAGACTAAGACTCTCCTGCAGTACATGTATCTCAGAGACACTGGCTTGTGCTGCTAGACTGTCCATCCTCAAGACTTATTCTGAACATCAAGTTATCCAGAGGACAGTGACATTACTTATAGGTACTAAGATATATAAAACTTTTTCAGTTTCCAAGAATTCTGCAGATTGTTTCAATGTCCTCTGTTCTTTACATTATTGTAGAACAATTGGCTTATAATACATATTTTTCTTTTTTTTTTGTGGTACTGAACCCAGGGAAATTCTACCTATGAGCTACACCCCCAGCCCTTTATTTATTTATGTATTTATTTATTTATTTATTTTGCAGTACTGGGGATTGATCCCAGGGGCATTCTACCTCCAAGCTACACCCCCATCCCTATTTTTTATTCTTTATTTTGAAACAGGGTCTCACTAAGTTGCAGAGGGCCTCATTAAGTAGCCGAGGCTGGCTGCCAACCTGCTATCCTCCTCTTTCAGCCTCCTAAATACTGGGATTACAAACATGTGCCACCACACCCGGCTCGTTGTTTTGTAGCAGTGGGGATTGAACCCAGGGGCATTCTACCTCTAAGCTATGCCTCCAGTCCTATTTTATTTTTATTTGGAAACAGGGTCTCACTAGGTTGATGAGAGTCTTACTACTTGCTGAGACTGTCCTCGAACCAGTGATCCTCTTGTCTCAGCCTCCCAAGTGCTGGAGTTACAGGCATGTGCCACCATGCCTAGCTTATTTGTTATTTTGAAACATGGTCTTGCCAAGTCGCTGAGAGTATCGCTACATCACTAAGGCTTTTCTTGATCCTGCAGTCCTCCTATCTCAGATACTATGTGTTTTCAAGATATGAAAAACCTCATTAGTACTTTCAACAGTAATGAAAGATTATTAAGCCATTTCATATATCAGGATACTGAGATATATCTATGAGAATAATATAACAGTAGTGATGGTTTAAAAGTGGCATATCAGTATTATGATTTGCCTCATGATACATTTGTAAAGTTACTTAAAATGAATAGAAGTTGGGCGTGGTGGCACACGTCTGTAACTCCAGTACTTGGAACGCTGAGACAGGAGGATTGAAGGTTTAATGCCAGCTTCAGCAACCTCACAAGACCTAGTACAAAAAGAAATGAGTAGACAAGTGAGTTTTAGTTAAAATTTTCCAGTGCACATTTTATAATCAACTGTCTGAAACTCATCCCTTCCGGTCTTTTGGAAATCTTCTATTTTCATAACACACAATAAATGCAAAATTTCTTTCTTATAAATTATATATATTCAGTATATATGTCTCTGTAATTTTTTTCTGAAAGGTATATGCATGCTCTGCATTGAAAGTAAATGTACTGGTGCCAAAAATACATTTGTTCTGCTTATACACCCACATTTCCTCTCCCTGAGTACTGTCATCTCAACCCTCCTACTGCGCAAAATGGCCTGATTGTTCTGTGTAAACTGGAATCCATGATGTTTTAGGAGCCAGTAACCATTGAAGATGTGACCATAAAGTTCACCCAGGAAGAGTGGGTCCTACTGAACTCATCCCAGAGAAACTTGTACAGAGATGTGATAGAAGAAATTACCAACCATCTAGTATCCCTTGGTGAGTCCTTAAAAGCCCTTCAATCAACAAATATCTTGAATATCTTACCCACATTACACTCTAATCAGAGCCCTGAAAATTTCATGGAATTTATAATAACATGAAGGAAAGTTCTTTCTCTACACTTTATTTACAACTATTTTTTTCATCACACTGGAATGTGGTATTGAAGATTTTATCCTACTCTACTGAAGGATCTTCAATATTTTTTGTTTTGAACATTTTTTCTGGGCTTTCTAGTTTCTCCTTATTTTCTTCATTAACTTTCAATTGACTTGATGATAATGCACATTTATTAGCACAAAACTCAAATGCCATTCCTTTCTTTACACTCAATAGGGTATCAGTTTTCCAAACCAGATGAGATTTTTCACATGAATTGCTCGAATGTCAAACATCAAGAGACTATTGACTCTGGAGAGAAGCCATATGGAAGTTATCTATGTGGGAAATCTGTTATTCAAGTCTCTGCCCTTACAGAAAACAAGGGAACTCATACTGGAGAGAAACTGCATGAATGTGGGCAAGCCCTTAGTCAGTTGTCTGCTCTTCAAAAGCACAAGATGACTGAGTCTGGGAAGAGGCCATACCAATGTCATCTATGTGGGAAAGCCTTTATTTATACGTCTGTCTTTAGAGTGCATATACAAACTCACACTGGAGAGAAACCATATAAATGTAATCTGTGTGGGAAAGCCTTCAGCCAATCTAGTCATCTTAGTATGCATAGAAGAACCCACACTGGCGAGAAACCATATAAATGTCATGTGTGTGGGAAAGCCTTCAGCCGATCTAGTCATCTTAGCGCACATGGGAGAACCCACACTGGTGAGAAACCATATGAATGTCTTGTGTGTGGAAAAGCCTTCACCCAGTCTAGTCATCTTAGTGCGCATGGGAGAACACACACTGGTGAGAAACCATACGAATGCCATCTGTGTGGGAAAGCCTTCAATGCATCTTGTGACCTTAGAAAACATAAGAGAACACACACTGGAGAGAAACCATATGAATGCCATCTGTGTGGGAAAGCCTTTAGTGATTCCTCAGACCGTAGAAAGCATATTCGAACTCACACTGGAGAGAAACCGTATGAGTGCAATCTGTGTGGAAAAACCTCCAACACACCCTATGACCTAAAAAAACATGAGAGAACACACACTGGAGAAAAGCCACATGAATGTCATGTGTGTGGGAAAGCCTTCAACACATCTTCTGCCCTTCGACAACATGAGAGAACACACTCTGGAGAGAAATCATACGAGTGTAATCTATGTGGGAAAGCCTTCAGACACCTTTCTTCCCTAACACGACACAAGATGATTCACATTGGAGAGAAGCCATAGAAATGTCATCTGTGTGAGAGAGCTCATACTAATACCTATTTTTTCTAGAATACACAGTCACTTGAAGCACAACCATATGAATGCCATCCTGATGGAAGGCTTTCAGTCCATCTGATTGCCTTAGACATTATCAGAGAACCCAAACTGAAGATAAATAATAAAGCATGTGTATAAAAAATCCTGCTAATGTTTTGCGTTTGATCACACCAGGGAATACATACTGGAGATCCACGGAACATTTGCGGTTTATATTCTGGTCTCATGGCATGACATCATAAATGTTATGAATGTTGAAGTCTTTTATCATACAGTTATGGATAGAAGAGTCTTCTACCTGTAGTATTTAAACCTGAGGACCACACGTTGACTGAGGGAACACCCTCGGTAACGTGTGTGGTGAAGTCCCCAAAGTCAGCCCTCCTCCTCAGCTGACCTACACAAACTCTGGAATAGAAGCCACATGTATGAGTGCTTTGTGGAAATACCAATCAGTGCTCTTTCATAGCTGCTATGTCATAACTCGCCCTGTAACATAGTGAATGTAGAAGTCTTCAATGAAGAGCTCTCAGCTTTAAACACACTGGAATATTTGACAGGAAAGAACCATTGAGTCCACCCAGGTCCGGGGAGGGCTCACAAAGTCTCTCGGAACCTTCAGAACCCTCCCTGTATGCTGGCTTCCTCACTTCCTGAGACTTACTCCAATTTGCTTTTTCTAGACAACTGGAGAGACACTTTAGAAAGAGCTACCAAAAATATTCCAGAGATTTTTTTAATATGTTAAATTTGTGTTAAATATGTTCTCATTTCTGCATTTAATATCTTGCTTCATTGTAAAGATAAATGATCAAACTAGGGCTAATAAATTAGAATTATATTTTTTAGCTCAGATTAATATTAATTACAATTAGAAAAATGCCATGACAATTTGAGAGAAACACAATAAATGAAAGGAAAAAGATTTATAATTTGTTACCTTTAATGACAATTTTCATTTCATCCTCTTTGAACAAGTGTTGCAATATTTAAATTGTGTACTGGGATCCACCAAACATACAGCACGTCTTGATGGTACTGCCATAAGTAAAAAGGCTTTTTGAGGTTTTCTCTTTTCATTTTACTCTGCATTTTACCAGGCTTATATTTAATTGAAAATGTGGAAGATACTGTTTCCACCTGATTTTTTTTTCCCCAGCCAATTCTCTGTCTGCTGCATGTAAATAATTCAGCTATTTTGTGGGAGCAGATATTATGTAGGGGTGGTGGGGGAAGAGGAAAAGTTTCCTTCAGCTTTTTTTTTTATTATTAGTATTCTGTGTAACACATTGACACAAAGTTATTGGCTAAAACAACAAAAATCATAAGTCACAATATTTATACTTAAGGAGTGCAGGCCAGGGAAATTTGGGCCATCAGTATTGACTGCTGCTCATTTTTAGAGTTCCTGGCTGTTGGGAGGGTTCCTTTCTTCAGGACTGTGAGACTGTGGACCTCAGTTCACACACCCTGGTTGCTCTTCCCTATTGTGTGTCCCTTTCTCCTCTAAATGAGGTTGTTGATTTTCTTTTCTTTTTTATTCCTTCCTTCCTTCCCTCTCCCCCCTTTCTTTTCCTTTCCTTTCCTTTCTCTTTTTATTTTTGAGTGTGTTAAGCACAGTTCTAGAACTCAGGACCTTTCACTTCCTAATTCAAGCAAACCGCCACTGACCTACACCTCTCTGCCCCAAGCCCATAGATTGCTTCTTCAATTCCTGCAGGAAACCTTCTCAGATTAAAAACTCTGCCTTGAATTCTCTTTTCATAATTAGTTGAATCACATCAAAGTGCTCACCTTTTCAGGTTACATACAGTCGGGATTCTTCCCACTGATTAACTATAGTGAATGGTAATTGTATCTACAAAATTCCTTCATCATTGTTACAGAATACAGCCCTGTCTCCAGGTGAGGGTCCAAAGTGTTTGAAAGGCCATGGCAGTGGAGACACTGGACTTGGGATCTCCAGTACCCTCCAGATATTTGACGCATTAAAGTGATGTTCTACCCAGGTATGGTGGCGCATGCTTGTAATCCCAGTACTTGGGGGCTGAGACAGGAGGATCACAGGTTTGTGGCCAGCCTCAGCTACTTAAGCCCTCTGCAACTCAGTGAGACCCTGTTTCAAAATAAAGAATAAAAAATAGGGCTGGGGGTGTAGTCCGGAGGTAGAATGCCCCTGGGTTCCATCCCCAGCTGTGCAAAAAAAAAAAAAAAGTGATGTTCTGAGTCTGAGCATTGAATTGCTGGTGCCCAGGAAGACAGGCTTTCCCCATGGCATTGACAAGGAACTTCAGAAGTTTGTGGGCATCTTCCTGCTGGTGTCTGTGGGAGCCAGCAGCCAGTGCTTGCAAGGACTGGATGCCAGGCCCGGGGTGATGGTCAGCTCATGTCATGTGAGCTTGCATGGCACACAGCATGCAGGATCTCTGCCCATGATAGTTTTGGGAGTGCTGTTGGGATAGCATACATTTGGCCCGAGGTGGCATGTATATTGGATTCTGGAGCACTGCATTCACCAAGCAGGAATTTCCCACATTACAGAGCCCAGTACCACCCACATAAGCCACTACCAGCTCAAACGTGGTTTCTCCCTGGGAACCAGCTCTGGCCCCAGGCACCAAATGCTTCTGTAGGTGTGTGTCTAAAAGAATAGTGAGCCGGGCGTGGTGGCGCACACTTGTAATCCCAGTACTTGGGAGGTGGAGACCGGAGGATCCGGGTTCGCGGCCAGCCTCAGCTACTTAGTGAGGCCCTCCGCAACTTCGTGAGACACAGTTTCAAAATAAAGTATAAAAAATAGGGCCAGGGGTGTAGCTCAGAGGTAGAATGCCCCTGGGTTCAATTCCTAGTACCACACACACAAAACTAAAAGAATAGTGATAGCCGGGTGTGGTGGCACACATTCGTAATCCCAGTACTTGGGAGGCTGAGATAGTAGTATCACAGGTTCAAGGCCAGCATCAGCTACTTAGTGAGGCCCTCTGCAACTTAGACCATTTCTAAATAAAGAATAAAAAATAGGGCTGGGGGTGTAGCTCGGAGGTAGGATGCCACTGGGTTCAATCCCCAGTACTGCAAATAAATAAACAAATAAATAAAAGAATAGTGATGAGTGTGCAGGCAGATAGAGTGCCACTGACCTTATCCATGCCTGCACTTGGTGGAGATGTAGTTGGGTAAATTCATCCCATTGAGATTTACCTTCCCACTGAGGTGAAGCACACTCCGTGTCTCTAGAGGTGGTGATACCCAGGCTTCCCTGCAGGGATCTAGACTGGAAGAAAGCTGCTCCACCTCCTGGGACAGTCTTTTAATGACAGGATGCCCCATTTCCTGGATTGACCTTATTGCTCAGCCAGCTGACCACATCCACTCCCTGGTAAGCAGATCCACCAGTCACCTCTAAGCACTTAATTGGATCAGGAATTCTAGGGTGTGCTCATTCCATTTCCAGGAAGTCAGTCGAGTTCCTTCCTCTGATTTCAGTGGCACAAGTACAACAGATTGAATTGTCGTGTTCATTCAAGAATATACTGGGATCTCCAAGACTTGACACCAAAGAAAACTCCTGGGTGTGGAGCTAGGTTGGAGTGGCAGGGGACACATTTGAATGAGATGTCCCAAAAGAAAAAAGGGGGGGGATGTGCACTGGAAAACTCGTTTTCTGTGTTAGTGTGTTTTATAACCACTCTCACCTTTGCACACTTGCTAATAATAATATACCTTTTAAAATTTGTGGGTTTTTTTTTTTTTTGCGGTACCGGGGATTGAACCCAGGGGCGTTCTACCTCTGCGCTACACCCCTGGTCCTGATTTTTATACTTTATTTTGAAACCTGGTCTCACGAAGTTGCGGAGGGCCTCACTCAGTAGCTGAGTCTGGCCGCGAACCCGGATCCTCCGGTCTCCGCCTCCCAAGTACTGGGATTATAAGCATGTGCCACCACGCCCGGCCTTACATCTGTTTTTACCAAGGTTATCAGTCTATAGTTTATTTCTTTCTTTTTATTTTTTCTTTGTATTTTGCTGTGTCCCTATCAGGTTTTGGTAGAAGGGTAACATTGGCTCTGTAGAATGAGTTTGCAAGGGTTCCCTTTCAATCCTATGTGATACCTTTGGAAGCATTGGTGCTAGTACTTCTTTAAGTGATTGGTGAAATTCAGCCGTAAAACCATCCAGTCCTGGACTTTTTTTCATTTGGAGAGTTTTTACTATTGAATCAATTTCATATATGTTTTTAACCTGTTTAGTTACAATATCCCTGAAATAAGTTTTGATACATAACAATTTTTTAATTTTTTTGGTACTGGGGATTGAACCCAGAGGCATTCTACCTCCAAGCTACACCCCCAGCCCGATTTTATATCTTATTTAGAAACAGGGTCACACTAGGTGGCTGAGAGCCTCGCTAAGTTGTCAAGGCTGGCTTTGAACCTGCGATCCTCCTGTCTCAGCCTCCCAAGTACTGGGATTACAAGTGTGTGCCATCACTCCCGGCTTCATCTCCATTATTTTCTTTTCAGAAAACCTAATCTTCCTTTAGTGTCCCTACCTAACATCCTTGTTCACTGATCTTTGTTCTTTTAGACTTTATTGCCTTTATTTTGTGTCTTCTCATTATGATTTCTTTCCTTGTACTGATTTGGGGTTTGGTTTGTTCTTGCTTTTCTAAGACCTTGATATGTCTTGTTAGTTCATTTCTGTGAGATGTTTCTACTTTTTCAAAAATGTAGATACTCATTGCTAAAACTTTACTCAGTACTGTTTCTAGTATGTCCCACAGAATTTGGTAATTTGTTTTTCCATTTTCATTTAACCATTCATCTATTAAGGCCCTGTCCAGATACCCAGGGGAGCACGCCAGACCTGGCTTGGGGACTCCAGCCTGTGCATCCTCTGCCAGGTACAAGTGGACCTGATCAAATGACCAGGAAAACACCAGCGCAGGCGACCAGCATTGATGCAACCTCCCCCAGGCACCAGACGTCACCTGAACACTGTCCAGCCCTGCACACAGCCCCATCCCCACCATCCAGCCCTGCTCCAGGCCAGCCCTCAGAATGGACTTTAGGAGGTGGCACAAGGCCTGGCGGAGCTCCAGGTCCTGACAGCTCCCTCCTCCAGCCCTCCTGAGAAGCCACACCCTCCTGACACCAGACCTCTGGTCCTCCAGTCTCAGCCTCCAGAGTACTAGGACTACAGGCATGCACAATGCTCCCACATTTAAATTCATTTTTTATTTTTATTTTTTCGGTAATAGAGATTGAATCCAGGGGCATTCTACCTCCAAGCTATACCCCCAGTCCTTTTTTTAATTTTTTATTATTTATTTATTTATTTATTTTTTGTGGTACCGGGGATTGAACGCAGGGGCGTTCTACCTCCGCGCTAGCCCCCGGCCCTATTTTTTATACTTTATTTTGAAACCGGGTCTCACGAAGTTGTGGAAGGCCTCACTAAGTAGAGAGAGAGAGAGAGAGAGAACTGAGGCTGGCCACGAACCCGGATCCTCTGGCCTCCGCCTCCCAAAGTACTGGGATTAAAAGCGTGCGCCACCACGCCCGGCCATAATTTTTTATTTTATGAAACAGTCTCTTGCTAAGTTGCTGAGGGTCTCCCTATGTTGCTGATGCTGGCCTCAAACTTTTGATCCTTCGGTCTCACACTCCCAAGTACCAAGATTAAAGGAGTACCCTACCATGCCAGGCATAAAATGATTTTTTTAAGTGATTTATTTAAATACTTCTGATAGGTACCTATTTTCATTTCTTTTTTGTGTGTGTGGTACTGGGGATTGAACCCAGGGACATTCTACCTCTGAGCTACACCTTTAGCCCTATTTTATTCTTTATTGTGAAACAAGGTCTCACTAAGTTACGGAAGGCCTCACTAAGTAGCTGAGGCTGACCACGAACCTGCGATCCTCCTGTCTCAGCCTCCCAAGTACTGGGATTACAAGCATGTGCCATCATGCCTGACTTCTTTTCTTTACTTTTTCTGTGGCACTATCAATAAACCCAGGGGCATTCTACATCTGAGCTAACACCCACAGGCAGTTTTGGTTTTTATTTTGAAATAGGTTCTTGCTAAGTTGCTAGAGTCTCGCTATGTTGCTGAGGCTGTCCTCAAATATGGAATCCTCTTGTTTCAGCTTCGCAAGTACTGGAATTACAGGCATGCAACACCACACTGGTTTATATTATTTCTTTTAATACTTCAAAAATAACATTAGAAAGGCAAATATTTTTCCTGTGAGTATTATCTTTCTTCCATTAGTTCATTTAAATGTATTTAAGTATTATTTTACATAATGTCCTTTAAAATATGGAAGATTATTATTACTATTATTATTAGTGTGTGTGTGTGTGTGTGTGTGTGTGTGTGGCACTAGGAACTGAATCCAGAGGTATTCTAATCCTGTGCTATATTTACACAGACAATTTTCAGGAACAATTATGTTTCTTTTTTTTTCTTTTTGCGGTACCGGGGATTGAACCCAGGGGTGTTCTACCTCCGCGCTACACCCTGGCCCTATTTTTTATACTTTATTTTGAAACCGGGTCTCACGAAGTTGCGGAGGGCCTCACTAAGTAGAGAGAGAGAGAGGGAGGGAGGGAGAGAGAGAGAGAGAGAGCGAGAGAGCTGAGGCTGGCCGCGAACCCGGATCCTCTGGTCTCCGCCTCCCGAAGTACTGGGATTACAAGCATGCGCCACCACGCCCGGCAGGAACAATTATGTTTCTATTTATTTTTTTTTCGGTGGTACTAGGGATTGAACCCAGAGGCATTCTACCTCCAAGCTACATCCCCAGCCCTATTTTATTATTTTATTTTGAAACAGGGTCTCACTAAGTTGCGGAGGGCCTCACTAAGTAGCTGAGGCTGGCCACTAACCTGAGATCCTCCTGTCCCAGCCTCCCAAGTACTGGGATTACAAGGGTGCACCACCATGCCCGGCATTATGTGTCTATTTCTAAAGGCAAGGGGCAAGGGGAAGAAGTATATTGATAAATGTACAAATTGTTTTTTACCAGTAGAAAATATGTACTATTCAGTTTCGATGTGTATATGTATTAACATTTTAAGACACAAATAGCCGGGCGTGGTGGCGCACGCTTGTAATCCCAGTACTTTGGGAGGCGGAGACCGGAAGATCCGGGTTCGCGGCCAGCCTCAGCTCTCAATCTCTCTCTCTCTCTCTCTCTCTCTCTCTCTCCTTAGTGAGGCCCTCCGCAACTTTGTGAGACCCGGTTTCAAAATAAAGTATAAAAAATAGGGCCGGGGGCGTAGCGCAGAGGTAGAACGCCCCTGCGTTCAATCCCTGCTACCGCAAAAAAATAAATAAATAAAAAATAAAGACACAAATACATTTTTATCCTATTTCCAGACATGATTTTACCAAATGTGAATAAATTAAACTGAGCCAGGTATGGTGGCGCACACTTGTAATCCCAGTACTTGGGAGGCTGAGACAGGAGGATCGCAGGTTCGCAGCCAACCTCAGCTACTTAGTGAGGCCCTCCGCAACTTAGTGAGACCCTGTTCCAAAATAAAGAATAAAAAATAGGGCTGAGGGTGTAGCTAGGTGGTAGAATGCCCCTGGGTTCAATCCCCAGTACCGCAAAAAAAGAAAAAAAATTAAACTGTATTCACTGGGTGATGGATGTGACCTTGAAAGGTCACCTGATCAAACTGCCATCCTAGAAAAACTGTACAGTGGCGCATGACTGTAACCCCAGTACTTGGGAGGCTAAGACAGGAGGATTGCAGGTTCAAGGACGGCCTCAGCAAGTAGTGAGAGTTTCATCAACCTAGTGAGACCCTGTTTCAAAATAAAAAATAAAATTGGGCTGGGAAGTAGCTCAGAGGTGGAATGCCCCTGGTTTCAATCCCCAGTACCACATACACACACACAAAAAAAGAAAAATTGCGAATACATAGGAATATGGTTACTCCTAAAAGTGAGCTCGCGCTCGCTCGCTCTCTCTCTCTCTCTCTCTCTTTCTTTCTGTGCATTTCACCCAAAGATGTTCTACCTTTGAGTTACATGAACAGCCCTTTTTATTATTTATTTTTTATTTTGGTACTTGGGATTGAACCCAGGGGCATTCTACCTTCAAGCTACACCCCAAGCCCAATTTTATTTTTATTTTGAAACAGGGTCGTGCTCAGTAGATGAGAATCTCACTACTTGCTGAGGCTGTCCTCGAACCTGTGATCTTCCTGTCTCAGCCTCCCAAGTACCGGGATTACAGGCATGTGCCATCATGCCCGACTCCTTTTTTTTTTTTTTTTTTTTTTGCAAAAGGGTCTCACTAAGTTGCTGAGGGCCTTGCTAAATTGCTGAGACTGGCCTGGAACCTGCAATCCTCCTGTCTTGGCCTCCCAATTAGTGGGATTAGAGACATGCAGTACAGCACCCAGTTATGGAAGATTATTTAAAGAGAATTGTCCTAGATTTTTGTTTAGTACATTCAGTATTTATGGTTGTCATTATTTGGGCGTTTTACTTCATGTCTTTAGGGAAGTCGAATATTTCCTTTCAAAGAATTTGTTTTCCTCCATTCTGATGAAGCAACCGTGTCCACACAGAGTCCACTACACACAGCAAAATGAGATTTGCTATTTTAGGCTGTGAAGATTTCATATAGAATATTCTGAAAAAAATTTAAACTTCAGTCTCTTTTTCCCATTTGCTGCATTGTTAAGGGTAAACCACATGTTGATAATCATACAAGGTGGGGTTTTGATTTGGAAATGGTAGATTTTTCCATTTATATTTATATTGCAATTTACCATTTGTGTTTATCTTTGTTCTCAGAATTATCTAAGCATTATTTTAATTTGAAAAATCCTTATCAGAGTTCAGACTTCTGGTTACACATGAAAGTGACCTTGACTCTTCTCTGCTCTGCCTTCCAGGGACTACAGGCCCTGGCTCCAGCCACCACCCAGAGCTGCTCCTGAGTCTGTCCCAGTCTCCGTGCTGTGGCCAGGCTGGCTCCTAACTTCACACCCACCAATCCAGAGGACAAAGTGTAAGTGGCCATCCGAACTTGGGTATACAGAGAATAAGCAAAGCAAGGACCAATAAAAAAAAAGGAAAATATAAAAAGAGAAAAAAGAAAAACTATGGAAATCCATAAGGATTTTTAATCTGCTCAGAAAGCACAAACAAAAGTTATCTTTAGACTAGCCCCTTCATCACTTTCAGCAAACCCACTGGGACGTGTGTGTGGCTCGCTGACAGAATCAGTAATTTTTCTGCTCAAATGTTGAATTTCCTGGACAGCAGAGCCTGCTTTTCTGAAACTCACTGTGGAAGTTTTTTTCAAGTCACTAGAGGGGAGCTTCCCCTCCCCTGCTGAGCCACGAGACACCCAACCCTGCCACAGTCTATTCATTTTAATAATTCTCTTTCTTTTCTAAATATCTGTATTTCTGGGTTCTACCTCATTGCTGTCAGGGTTGAGGAGGGTGATGATACAGGCACACAGATGGACCGAAGGTCCAAGCAGGGCAGTTTATTAAGTGATGCAGGGGCTGGGCGTGGTGGCGCACGCTTGTAATCCCAGTACTTTGGGAGGCGGAGACCAGAGGATCCGGGTTCGCGGCCAGCCTCGGCTCTCTCCTCTCTCTCTCTCTCTTTCTCTCTCTCTCTCTACTTAGGCCCTCTGCAACTTCGTGAGACCCAGTTTCAAAATAAAGTATAAAAAATAGGGCCGGGGGTGTAGCGCGGAGGTAGAACGCCCCAGGGTTCAATCCCTGGTACTGC
>PVJS01025267.1:0-27993 GCA_004027185.1 Glis glis
GAAGAAGAAGAAGAAGAAGAAGAAGAAGAAGAAGAAGAAGAAGAAACCACCACACCAAGCTACTTGTCTGGAGACTCCTGATGTGACCCAAGCCCCAGAGGTCTACCTGACTCAGAATCTTACATAGCATCTATTAGCTTTTATGTTCACCTGGGCGACAGAACACAACTCTTCCATGCTATTGCTTTTTTCTATATTTGAAAAGTCAGGGCAAGCAGGGGATTCCAGAAGCATCTGTGAGCTCAGCCCCCTGCCATGCATGGTGGCACACACAGGTCCTCACTGAGAAGTGGGAAAGTGCTCACGTGGTGCCACGAATTATATCTCTTGTGCCCATGACAGTATCATTTTAGATGACTCAACTTTTTGCAGAGACTGACTGTGGTCATTATTTCCTCGTATTCTGAAATGGTCTCTAATAAAGATTTTTGATATTTGGTGTGGTTCATGTGGAATAATTTTTCGCCCTCTCATGCTGCAATGTGATGCTCATGTAGGATAATCAGAAGCAAGGGTGACTGTGCCACCTTGATCAATTGAATAATGCACTTAGCCTGAGCAATTACACAGAAATCCAGAAAACAGTCTCCTTCTCTGACCCCTTTTGGTGTCTCACCTCATACACCATTACATCCTAAAATAAGTCTTGGCCTAAACCACAACCTTACCACTCAAAGTTGGCCAGCATAGTCTTCAGATTTTTAAGGAATATTATCCTTTGAATTTTCTTAAATTTCTTAAATACATTGCAGGTTGCTTTTGCTACTGTACTGGTATTGTGCTCATGGGAAATCAATTATAGAGAAGAGTGGGGTGGAAGCAATTCTTTCAGCCCACTCAGAAAATCAAAACATGTCAGGAGCAGGAGAGCAGGCTTCAGGGTTGGGAAGATGTGCACTCAAATCCTAACAAGGCCACTCGTTAGCTGATGAACTCCAACAATTTGTTTAGCTTCCCTAAAGCTCTGTTGCCAATATCTATATAAAAAGGTGTAGAAGTTAAGTAGAAATAAAGTTTGTAACGTTGCCAGGCACAGTGACTGACACACAGTAAGGACCCAATATAGTATCTAGAGGAGAAGGAGTAGGAGTAGTAGTAATAGAGGATTGACGTTAGTAGCTTATCAAGGTAGTGGCAGTTATCATTATTATTAACATTAGAGAAAAGAGAACATCATCAAGATAGAGCTAAGATTCAGATGGGAAGAAAGGCCAAGCTCACCATTAAATTTCCCAGGCCATGTGTTGGACTAGGAAGGAAACAATTCTCCCAAGATTATACAGCCAGAGTTGCAGAGTAGAGATTTGACTGTCAGACTCCAGGGCAAGTATAGGGCTGCCAAGAAGATGTAGAAATAAAAACATAGCATAGAAAGACAGTACAGTACAGGGATGACATGAGCTCTGAGGTGGGACAGGCCTGAGTTTAAGTCCCAGCCCTGTCACTTTCTAGTCACATGACCTTGAGAAACTACTCAGTGTCTCTGCACTTCAGTTTCTTCATCCCTATCGTCACTTTACTGACACATGACTCAAAGAACTTTAAAGATAATAGAACAAAATCACATAAAGTGTTTTTCACCATGCTTGGCATATAGAAAGTGCGCAATAGATGGTATGTATTATTGTGATCATTTCATAAGAAATAGCATAAACATCCAATCTAGTACTCCCCCCTCACCCCCAAAAAATATCATGGTACCCTTGACATAACAGAGGCAACGTGGAGTGGTGGGGGAGGGATGAGTGCTGCAGTGACCAGGAGAAGTGAAGAAAGCCTAGAAGAGGCCGGGGCAAGAAGGGGGTGGCACGGCACAATTACCCTCTGCAGGGGTACCTCAGCGCATCCTGGCTGGAAGGTCCAGGCCATTTAACCTGGGCCAGTTGACCATATTGCAGGCAGAGGGAGAGTGCCGATTGTGGCCCAGGAGAGAAGCCAAAGGTCAAAACTGGAGGCCTTTGTAGGAGCATTAAGTGGGAAAACAGGACAAGGAGACAGATGGCAGGAAGATGAGGAATGAGCCGGAGTGTGCATCTGAAACAGACCAGGCGGGGGGTAAACTATTCAACCCAGAGGCTGCGCCCCATGTGGGCGTGTCAGAGCTCCTTTTCCACGTGTGCCAGCTGTGCAGTGTGGGAAAGGTCTGACAGCTCAGAGGGGCCAGCAGGACAGGGCAGGGAATGAACGACCTGCTCATCAACAGTGCGATGGGAGCAGCAGGTCAGCACGTCGAAGGCAGCAGTTCCCAGCCCGCATCCCCAGGAATGAACAGCAGAAGCCGGGAAGCAAGGGTCCTGGTGACCAATGCCAGCCGTTAGGAAAACCGAACATCCAAGGACAGGTCACGTGAGGCCCTCCAAGGTCCAGCCAGGGAGGCAGATGACCAGAAAGGAGGGCTTCAAGAGACACTGACCTATTAGTTTTTGGCCTGCTTCCTATGGTTGCTCTCTCTAGGTTTCTGTGACCAGGCAAAGGAGGAGTCATTCATGTAGCCATTTAATAAATTGTATGTGTGTGTGTGTGTGTGTGTGTGTGTGTGTGTGTGTGTGCCCGTGTTACTGATGATTGAACCCAGGGGTGTTTTACCACTAAGCTACACCCCAGTCCTATTTTGATTTTTATCTTTTTATTGTTATTTATTTATTTATTTTTGGTACCAAGGATTGAACCCAGGGGCATTCTACTTTTGAGCTACACCCCAGCCCTTTTTATTTTTTATTTTGAAACAGGGCTTTGTTAGGTTGCTGAGGGTCTCACTAAGTTGCTGAAGCCAATCTTGGACCTATGATCTTCCTGTCTCAGCCTCCAAGTACTGGGATCACAGGTGTGCACCACTGCGCCCAGCTCACTTAATAAATCCTTATTGAACAATTACTCTGTGCTGGACATTGTTCTAAGCACTGGAAAATATCACAATAAGAAAGACAGACATGGTCCTTTGCTTCTAACAGCTTATTTTTTTAGAAACTACCTATAATGAAGAAACAGATGAAATCATTTCAGATGAGGGGAAGTGCTATAAAGACAATGAAGTAGGCTAATGTGAGAGAAAGGGATGGGGATGGGTGGTGGGAAATCCTTAGACAGGGCAGTCTGGAAAGGTCATATGAGAAGGTGATGGTTGAATTGAAACCAAAATAACAAGAAGGTCAGAGATCTATGCAGACCAGCAAGAGGCACATTCCAGTATACAGCAGCAGCTCCTTCCCAAGTTCCCCAAAGTCAATGTCAGATGAAGCAGAAAGCAGCATCCATGCCATTTCCTCCCTTACAGGACTTTGTCCCAGCCTGAACATTGATCTGGAAATGATGTGTCCTTTGGTCTCTTTATTCATTGGACATATATTGAGTGTCTACCTCTTTTTTTTCTTCCTTTTATTTTTTTATTTTTATTTTTTGGTACTGGGGATTGAACCCAGGGTCATTATATCTCTAAGCTACACCCCCAGCTCTTTTTATTTTTTATTTTGAAACAGGGTCTCCCTAAATTGCTGAGGCTGTCCTCAAATCTGTGATCCTCCTGTCTCAGCTTCCAAAATAGTAGGATTATAGGCATGTACCACTGTACCCAGCTTAAGTATCTACCATGTTTTAGGTACTATGCTGGGCACAGGGAACGTGATATAAGATAGAGACTGACACTTGACCACACACCTAGGATGAGCCAGTGAATTAATCCAAATTTTAGAACCAAGAACAGAGTCTAGGACTTAATGTTGATCCCATTTAAATAAAAATTAAACTAAGGATTATTCAAAATAACTAAGATGTGGAAGCAACCAAAATGGACAAATGGACAAAGGAAATGTGATATATACATATAATGGAATATTTTTTCTGCTGTACAACATAGTTAACGACACAGTGTTTTGCCCTTAGAAATTTGTGAAATGGGTAGGCCTTGTTCATATTAAGTGTTCTAAACACACACACACCAAAAAAAAAAACAAACCTTTGGAGTTGTTGGATATGTCTCTTCCCTTTATTTTGGTAATGGTATCATGGGTTTTTGCATATCTCCAAGCGCAGCAGATTGTGCACATTAAACACGTGCCATTGTTTGTTGATCAATTATACTTCAATAAAGCTGTTTTAAAAAATTTGGACTAAGGGAGAAGTATATGTGCATGTGCATACATATGCTACATGTGAGTATGTTTATCCAAATAAATGCATACCTGGCTGCATATGAGTTCATAAACAAACACAAAGTCTAGATTTGGCTGAAGCAGGCATGAAGTAAATCTTCTTGTTGTGCAGTGAAAGTTACTTCCACACAGCCAAAATAGGGCTGGCTAAGCTCTGCAAGGCAAAGACTAGATCTGAGATAGTCATCCTGCTGCAAGTTTCATAATACGCTAAAAATACAGAAGAGAAAAACAATGATCTCAGCAAGGTAATTGCCAATAGGTGAACAAATGAAGCAGACAGACTATGAACAGCAATTTGGCAGTCTTCCAGGAGGAGGAGCGAGCATGTGGCTAATGCCAGTGTGGCACCTGCATAGTCACAGTCCAGCAAGTAGATGAGGACTGGTCATCCAGGCGCTCCCCACCACCTCAAGGCATCACTGGGGGCAGGGGACACAAAGACTATGGGAGAAAGCCACAAACCGACAGGAAGGAGAATCAGGATATCTTTTTCCCAAAGTTTCAAATAGTCCTGATGATCTCTCTTAACTAAGAGTTTTCCAGCATGTGTTTTATGTGCCGACGGCAAGCAATGCCCAAGGAGGCATGAAAATTTGTTTTTTCTTGGGCTCAGTCAGGACCTCTGGGCTGCCAGCATGTTGTTTTATTTTAAGAAAGTGTCTGCATTTTAGCTGGGGAGTGTATTTTCAGCAGAGGTCTTAAAGTGCCACACTCCAGAATGGTCTGTCCAGACTGGAAGCAGAAAGGGAGCTGGAGAGAAGGAAAGCAGAGAGGTCTCCTTCCCAATGCTCTGATTCTGTGAAAATAATTTGTTGATTAGTCCCTTAGGCATCTTTCACTCCTCATCTACACAACGAGGGTGCTAATACCCGAGACCACTGCAACTTGCTGGGTTTTCTGAATTGATCGCGTTACAACAAACCACACAGGTACAGCTGCCGGCTTGCAAAGAAGTCCTCCCTCAGAAAGTTCTTGGCTCAAGCCAGGAAAAAACACTACCACATTTTTCTTGGCTTTTTATAGGGTGTTGATCCAAGGATCTGTTTTTACATTT
The DNA here is from genome assembly GCA_004027185.1 of Glis glis. Lineage (NCBI taxonomy): Eukaryota > Metazoa > Chordata > Mammalia > Rodentia > Gliridae > Glis > Glis glis. Next base: position 5,206 of record PVJS01025267.1, read on the forward strand.
GAATGCGGCAGTCAACTGTAGCATAATAGATTGCAGGCCTTTGTGAAAAATGACTGAGAAGGCTTCAGCAGAGAACTGTGGGCTGCTGCAGAGAACTGCACCGTCAGCAGGTTAGGAACTGGGCACTGGTCCATGTTTTCCTTTATTTTTAAAGGAGTCATTGACCTTCCACAGGCCTGTATCAAATGGGGGGGGGGGAATGCTGCCAGACATGGCTGGATTGGGAGAGATCTCTTTCAGGGGCTGGAAAGGGCTTCATTTAGTCTATTTACTGTCATGGAAATTCTGAGTGTGACTTCGAGGCCTCCCTGGCTCCCAGCCAGATGGAAAGGTTTGGAAAAAAAACAGAGACTCAACTGGGGAATGAGCAGGGTGGGAAAGCAGCTGCTCTGGCACATCCCCCAGAGGGACGCAAAAGCCCCAGGGCCCATTGTGCAAAGGCGGATTCAGAAGTCCCTGCAAGTTTGGAAGAAGGTGACCATCATTGTCGCTTTTCCAGGGTGACTGGGCTTGGGAAGCATGCGGGGAACTTGTCAGAAGTTGCTCTCGATGTGGGAGGACCCACTCGTTGTGCTGTTTATTCATTCATTCATTCAGCAGTTTATAAGGACCCAACTGTGTTTAAGACAGTGCTCAGCACTGAGAATATAGATATGGCCAACATAGTCTCTGCCTACTATTCTGTAGGAAGATAGACTGGCAAAAATAGCTACTATGTCACAACAGTAAAGCAGACCAGAGCCACTATGGGAGGATTAGACCTGTCTCAGATCTTCCCTGCACAGGACGTCATCAGGCACCTCAGTTCATGTCAGCATCATCACTGGAATTCCTGTTAACTTCTGCAAGGAAGAGGTCTGTCCCTTCATGTCATGTGCCCCAGAGTCCAAGTCTGTGCGCTCCGGGGGGGTACAGAAACTCATTCCCACCAAGTGCGAAGGATGTTTTGGCTACAGTTTGCCTCTACTCCCAGGGGGATTTGCATTTTAAGGAGGATTATCCCTCCACTGAAGGCAAGAGTCCCGGGTGCAGGCTTTTAGGACAAGCAGGAAGGGTAGAGAGTTGCAGAAGACTGCCTTCCTAGAAACACAGATGTCGCTCTGGGTAGGCAGGCTGCCTGCCCTGGGCTTTAAGGCTGTTCTGGAACTGAAAGGGGGTTGGAAACCATCTGGCAGGGTAGAAAACAGAAAGCCCCATGGCGAGCAGCCACCGGAGCCTTGCTTTCCTGGCCTGGCCTTCCAAAATTCCCCACAAGCATGGACTTGTTTTGTGCTAAGTGCTCAGGGAGTCAAAGGAGGGGCTTAGGTGGATATGTGTGCTGTGTTTTTACAGCCTAAGGAGAAACAGCACATGGGGAACGCGTGTGAGATAAAGAGGTCAGAGAAAAGATGCAATGCGAAGGAGCCAGCAAGCCGGCTCTGGCAGGCCTCCAGAGCCACTATTATTTTTTTCTGGTTGGTAATCACAGTGCTTGAAGATGAAGAATACCTTCAGAGTTCGGTGGAGGGGAGGGGCCTGGCTCCTTGGAAGGCTTATTACCACCAGGCAAACAGGATTATAATTAATCATCGGGGTGAACTTGAGCCACTGGGAAGAACACATAGCCTTATTAATGTTCTGCCTGGCATCTTTATTTCAGGAAAGTCTGAAAGTTTGAGGATGTTCTGAATATGATTCCCACCATCACTCCACTCAAAGGAAGCTTCCAGCCTAGAAACTGCATTATGTTTTCAACTTTATGGTTTTATTCCTGTGACTTCTAGATCTCATTAACTCTGACTTATCCACTCTAGTGGAGACAAATCGAGATAATTGAAAACATTAGATAACTTAACATGAGTTTTGATGTACACCAGTATAAATGCATTGTTTTCTTCCAGATACTATACTTTTCTTCTTATTGAGTTAAAGGTAATACAAACAATTCTCATGAAAAGGAAATCAATTATTTTGAAATGTATACCAATTTAGATATTGTCTGAAATAAACACTAGCTTTATGCTATCTATGAAGAAAAGGTCTGCTAAGTAAATAAGGACAATCAACAAAATCCCTACTCACTTCTGTTTAGCCTGCTTGAAAAAAATACACATTTTGAAGTACCCATTTGCATGTAAGCATTTTTATTCTACCTACAAATTACTTTTATCTTTTCTTAAAAGCTGATACACATAGAACCTCTAGTTGGTAACTTGTTTTTAACCTCATTTACATTACCCTACACATAAGAAATTCATAAAAGTGCTTTTCTTTGCACTTATTTCCCCAAAGTTAGGTTGAATTAATAAAGTCAGTACATGTTAGGGTTTTTTATTTATTTTTTTTGTTTTTTGTTACTGGGGATTGAACCCAGGGGCACTGTACCTCTGACCTACACCCCCAGCCCTTTTTATATTTTATTTGGAAGCAGGGTCATGCTAAGTTGCTGAGGCTGGCCTCGAACCTACAATCTTCCTGTCTCAGACTCCCAAGTACTGGGATTACAGGCATACACCACTGCTCCTGGTCTAGAATTATAATAATAATAATAATAATAATAATAATATTGCTAAATGGATGAGTGGATAGAAGGATGAATGAATCTAGAATAAGGACTAGCAGATTTGTCCTTCTTTCCCTCAGTTTAGGCTTTGGTTTCAGGACCTAGAAAGGATGGCCATTCCTCTCAAGAACACTTCAGGGACCAAGACAGACTTCCACCCACAGCTGAATCCCACAGCTCACCACCTCCAGGCCTGCCTCAGCGTCCTGTGCGCTGCCTCTCTTCCATCCTACCATTTGTACCTACCTGGGCTTTTTGGTCAGTTACCCATTTGGATTTGACTCTGCTTTGGACCCACTTCCTCAGGATCTGACAATCAGGATTTGAAATGAACAAATTGGCTTGCAGACCTATCCATTATTTAAACTCAGTTTTGAGTCTTAACTAGTCCATCTTGGCTTTGACAACCTGATCTTTTCCCACAATTTTTGGTAAGTGGGGCCCCACTCTTGCTTCCTCAGTCCAGCCCCACTCTCCCCCAACACACACCTCCCACCCAAACCCAGATTTCTAGGGAGGGTGCAAGATTAGAAAGTCTCACCGTGAGCCCTCAGAAATACCTCATCTCTGATGTTGGTGAACTCCTACTAGCTGCTAAATAGCTGGTCTCAAATCCAGATTGCTTTGGATTTAGAACAGCTTTATTTCCAAAAGATGTAATTAATGCTATTTAAGGAGGCATGGTGCTCTGTCACTGGGTTGTGAAATCTTCCATTCCAAAGTAAAATGATTGATGATTTTCTTACTAAAATCTTCCTACATTCCCCCCTTCCCTCTTTCCCCTATAAAATAGCAGCATTTCTTGTATTTAGCCAATAAAGTATCTTCATTTCTTTCCTCAACTTTACAATAGACCCAACTATTTTCCATCAATCTAATTCTGCCTTTAATACCTTCCCAAATTTTCTACCAAGGTTCTTAAAAGTATTTGTTATATTTTATTTACAAAATCAGAGCTATATTTTAAAGATCCATAATACTACCACTTTCTTGTTTATAAAATATGATGTAAGTACAGCATAGATTAATTTATATTTTGTGTATAAAATGTGAAATAAAGGCTTGCCATAGTTTCAGGTGAATTCCCAGGCAGAATTCTTGATAAATGTTCAGTGTCCTTCCTTTCAGACAGTTTCTGGGCTTACACAATATGTGTAAATGTTTCCAAGCCAAATATCAAGGTTTTCTTCCTCTTCACCTCTTACCACATGCTATAAGCAGAATTTTGTCCACTCAAGTTCATATGTTGAAGTTCCAACCCTCAGTACCTCAGAATGTGATTATATTTGGGAATAAGATTTTTAAAAAGGTGATATGGTTATTAGGTTAAGCCCTTACTCAACATGATATATGTCCTTTTAAGAAGAGAAAATCTGGACACAGACATGTATGTGCACAGAAGGAAGACCATGTGAAGACACCAGAAGAAGACAGCCATCTGCAATCCAAGCACAGAGGCCTCCTAAGAAACCAGGCCTGCCCACTGGGTATGGGGGCACACACCTATAATCCCACTACTTCGGAGGCTGAAATAGGAGGATCACAGATTTGAGGCTAGCCTCAACGACTTAGTGAAAACCTGTTTCAAAATTAAAAATAAAATAATGCTAGGGATGTAGCTTGGAGGTAAAACACTCCTGAGTTAAATGCCGAGGACAGGAAGGGAGGGAGGGAGGGAGGAAGGAAAGAAGGAAGGAAGGAAGGAAGGAAGGAAGGAAGGAAGGAAGTCCTACCAATACCTTGATCTTAAATATTTAGCCTCCAGAACTGAGAGAAAATTTCTGGTAAGACATCAAGTCTGAGCTACTTTGTTTTATGACAGCCCTAGCAGACTAATACACCACATATGAACCACCAGGAAATTCTTCTGACTGTTCTTCCAACACCATCCTAAATCTCCTCCATTTACTTCCTCCCACCCTCACTGTCATACTTAACCCAGGCCACCATCATTTCTCACTGGTTGACTATGAAAGCTCCCTAAGCAATGTCTTCACTCCTTTTTGCCGGGGGGGGGGGTCTGGAGATCAGACCCAGGGGCATTCTACCTCTGGGCTACATGCCCAGCCCTTTTTTGTTTCTTGTTTTTGAAACAAGGTCTCACTAGGTTACCTCGAGTCATGCTATGTTGCTGAGGCTGTCCTCGAACCTATGACCCTCCTGTCTCAGCCTCCCAAGTACTAGGATTACAGGCCTGTGCCTCCATGACCGGCTGCAGTCTCTTCCCTCTTGAATGTAAACAAACAATAGATACCAACACTAGTCGAATTAAGAAAGAAAAGGATTACTGAAAATCTGTTGAGAAGCTCGCAGAATTGATAGGAGGCAGTAGAACCAGCCTCAGAGATGGGCAGGAACCCAAGCAGGCTACGGAGGCAGTCGCAGTAAAATCATGGTGGAAGATGAGGTTGGTCAGCATGTCATCGCTGCCCCTGCTGGAGCTGGACACTTCTCTGACACTGAGCGCCTGGTAGCACTAGGCTCTGGGCTTTACTCATGCCTGGCACTGCCACCTCTGCCACCACTGGGCTAAGTCTGCCCTGTTCCAAGTCATCATCTCACCAAAACCAAATCTGAAGTCCCAGGTGGAGCATCCATGCTCATTTCTTAGCTGCCCTGGGGGTTGGGAGTGTCTGGCCTATTAGGAATGTCCACTCCTGGATGGGGTGGGAACTGGGGACAGTTTCCCTCCAAGCTATACATGGTAGGAGAATTTCCCAAACACAGAATGGGGTCTCAGAGGCTTGTCAGCTGCAAAGAACAGTGAGAACATAGCATGTGCCTACATTTCATGTGCCACATGGCAGAGTGAGAATTTTTTTTAAAAAGTACATTAGAGCCAGACGTGGTGGCGCACGCTTGTAATTCCAGTACTTTGGGAGGCGGAGACCGGAGGATCCGGGTTCGCGGCCAGCCTCAGCGCTCTCTCTCTCCCCTTAGTGAGGCCCTCCGCAGCTTCATGAGACTCAGTTTCAAAATAAAGTATAAAAAATAGGGCCGGGGACATAGCGCGGAGGTAGAACTTCCCTGCGTTCAATCCCTGGTACCGCAAAAAAAAAAAAAAAGTACATTAGATCAGGTAATTCCTCTGTTCTAAACTTTCCAATGGCTTCCCATTGCCCTTAGAATACAGTCCTAACCACATGCCCTGGGTCACCAGATCCCCTGTGGAAGATGCCCAGAGCTGGAAACCCATCACCAGACGGCCAACAGGACCAACACAGAAGTCAGACTCAGGCACTCACTGTCGATGATGTCAACAGTGCCCAGGAACTGAGATGCCCTTCAGTCAGGCCTCCCCATGTGCACAGAGGCTCAGATGTCTGCATTCGAACCCTGCTGCTTGTGATTGACTTAGTTAAAATCATTTTAAAGCTCCAATTTAATTAGCTTATTTAAATCCTGTTTAGTTGATCGCCTGTATGCAATGTGCTCTGCACAGGTCCAGGAACTAAAGGCCATCTTCAACATAATCACTCACATCTGCATGGGGGTTCACAGTGCACGAAGTGCTTCCACATACTTTAAACCATAGGATTCTCAAACGCTCCTGTGAACAGGTAGGATAAGCATTTCTATCTCATTTTGACAAGTGAGACGTCTCAGACTCAGTGGTCAAATGTACTTCTCAAGCACACCAAGGTTAAGAGAGAAAAGAGTCTAGATTAAAATCTACCTACCACTTTTAAATTCTAAATGCCCCTTATTGTCATCTAATTCACCAGGAATCCTACATAATCAAGGTAGTATTGATGGGTATAAGGCGGTAAATAAACAAAGGTCATAGAATCACAATCCAGAGGCAGAAAGGAAAAATGAAGAGAGCTGGGTTTTGCCTTAGGTTTGGAAATATCCAGTTTCTAGGGACATGGTCAGGCAAGTCTTAGGGCCCAAGGTAAACTACATGCTTGGAAACCTTCTACTAACAGTCCACAATACCACAACCATTTCATGGTGGGTAGCGTAAGTTAAAATGATCAGGAATCACCTAAAAAGAGAATTATGAAGGGCTGAAGCCAAGCATGGTGGCGCATGCCTGTAATCCCAGTACTTGCGAGGTTGAGACTTGGGGGGCTGACACATAAGGTGGGGGCAGGAGGCATTGGTAATTGTTGACAGGCTGCTATTCTATTATATAAAGCTTTCCTTTGTCTGGCTAGACCTTCACATAAGTATGTCCCCAGCCTCTGCCTGGAGATAGTCACCCAAGAGTGGGAGTGGAGATTAAAAGGAGCAATCAGGAAGAACAGGGCTGGTCACTCAGCTACCAAGACTGCAGGGAGGAGCTACACTGCTTCCAGCCTTGCTGCTTTGAGGCCTTTTTCTGTTTTGCAAGTCAGAAACAAGAAAAGCCACAGCTTAGTCAGACGTGGTGGCACACACTTGTAATACCAGTACTTGGGAGGCTGAGACAGGAGGATCCGGGTTCATAGCCAGCCTCAGCTTCTTAGTGAGGCCCTCCACAACTTAGTGAGATCCTGTTTCAAAAAAATAAAGAATAAAAAATAGGGCTGGGGGTGTAGCTCAGAGGTAGAGTGCCCCTGGGTTCAATCCCCAGTATTGAAAAAAAAAAAAAAGAGAGAGAGAAGCTACAGCTTTTCCTCCGTCTATCACAGAGCAAATCTCCTGGCTGAGGCTCCTTCTCTTCAGTGCTGGGTTTACCCCAACGTGTCAGCCCTCAGACCCTTGAGCCTGTGGCACGACCTAGGGCGCCTCTGTCTCCTCTCTTGCCCTCCATTCCCCCACAATGTCTGCCAAGCCTGGCCTCAGACTAGAATCCAAAGTGGCTCCTGACCAAATGCAAATCACCAAGCACAATACCTCTTTGTAGTTTGTTCACACCTTTCATCCCAGAGTTTCAAAGCACAGTGCAAATGTTAACTTGTCCTCAGACACCCCAGGAGAGGCAGTAGGTGGCATATGCTATTATCATCTCCTGTTTTATAGAAGCAAACCAGGCTCTGAGCCATGAACTGTCTTGCTTGAGGCCTCATGGTGAATAATTGTATGTCCCGGGGACCTACATCTAGTCATTAACTGCATAATGTTACTGCTAAATACCACAAATATTAGCCCTCTAATTGATAACCATTTTCTTCCCTTGCTTTCTTCTTTCTTTCTTCCTTTGGAGTCTGAGGCCTCTTATAGCTTATAAATAGGTCCCACAAATTGCCACAGCCACCAACTATCTTCAGTTGCCCTTCTTGTAAAAGAAGTCCGAAGATAACTCAGTCCCTGCACTACCTATGTGCTTGGCATAATTGATCACTTGCCCGGGGAAATAGTTTGAGTCAGGTCAGTGTGTAATTTAGAGTGGGCAGAGTGTCTTCCCACTCTGCTGTCCCTTCCTAAGGGACTTCCCACCTTTGGCTGAGAAGAGTAGCCCCTAGCTGTGACTTAAATCATGTGAACATCTTTTGTACCATACGTACAAACAAACCAGACACCTTCGTGCAACCATTTCAGCGCTTGTCTGCCGTTTATAAGGGGGCCCGTTTACAAAGCACTATTCAATGAGGGAATTTGGTGGGAGAAAAAGTATTGGTGAGTTTCAATGACAGGGCCAAACAAAGATAAGGGAGCAGGCTGGCGAATAGTGAATATTATTAACTACAGAGAACTAAAGCATTCAAATGTTTGCTATAGTGACAGAAAGAGTTTAAATGAGTCCTCGGAACTACTGTGGTCTTCAAATGACCTTGAAGTTCTGGTCTCTGTGACCCTCAGTCCCACCATCATCAATTCTTTGTATAGTCCTACATCCTTTATGCTCATCTTTATGACATCCCCCATTTTTAGCCTGAGATAGCCAGAGATACCCAACTTAGGATTTCATTTATGTTCTGTGACTTACACGCTTCAGTCAATATAATGCTGAGCCATTCACTCTTTATGCTTCGAAACCTTCATCAACAAAATAGGGATAATTATTTCTTAGAGCATGCCTACTGAGTTGATTGGACTTCATGAATATAGTTGATTTGAAGTGGGGTTTTCTAGCCATTATAACATCCAACCACCAAGCAAGCATTGAATGCCCACCTGATTTGATTGTTTAGAAATTTGAAGTAATTGACAAACCTTTCTAACCCTGTCACTTGGTTCTCTTAAAGAACAGGATAATGTCGGCCTTGCTATGTGAATGTTCTGACCAATCTCTAAATGGCAGACTAGGAAATGTACTGATCCTGATGGCCCCATTATCTCAGGACTCTTGAAACCCTAGGACACGCATTGTGCGATGGATCGTGGAAGACATCAATTATGCTGCCCGCATGATACAAGTAAATCTCACCTAGGAGAGAGGGAAATTCAAATAGACACGGTGTGCTTAGGAGGGAATACAGCACATATAAAATATATTTGCAAAATGAGATAGTGACATTTGATCATCAGCCTTGGCTGTTAAATTATATCAGCATCTGTACCATGTTAACTACCTGCTGCTGAAGAGCCCAGCCTGGCCAAGAGCAGTTCCACAGGCATCAGCTCCGTGGTCACATGGGGGAAGAGAAAACCCAGGAACTCGAGCAGGGTGGAGCCCAGAGAAATGAAACTCACTAAGTGTGCTGAGCAGCACTTCCCTGGAGGACAATGTCCCCCTTAGCAGTTCCAGCATGCCTGTGGGAAAGCACTGGTGGGGGAGGGGCCAGCTGTCCAATGAGCTTGTCACCCTGCTCTCTGCATCCCCCACCAATGTCAGCTCATCCTCAGACAGGTGGAGGCAACGCAGAACTCCTCCAGAGCTCCCTCTGCCACTCTTCCCTCTGGGAGTATCTGTCCACACCCCTGGTTCTATGACTTTTTCTGGAGTATACCTGGGCACCGGGGAGCTCCACTAAGATGCCAAAGCTGCCACTACTTATGTACAAAGGAGAATAGGACCATTCCATGTAGGTGGGGGTAGATGGGGCGAGAGGAACCGCTACTGCTCGTATGTGGGGCTGGGAAGCTGAGGCATTTTACTTAAGCAAGCCCAGGTGACTCTTTTCTTCCAAATTACAGTCATCTTTCCATGGGGGGTTGATTCCAGGACCCCCACAGAGGCCAAAGTCTGCAGATGCTCAAGTTCCTGATACAAAGCAGCATTGTGTATGTATATAATCTATGCACATTCTCCCATATACTTTAAAGCATCTCAGATTATTTATAATACCTAAGACAATGTAAATTCAATGTAAATGGCTACATTGTTTAGGGAATAATGACAATAAAAAATTCTGCACATGTTCAGTACAGATGCAATTGTTTTTTAAATATTTTCCATGCACAGTTGGTCAACTCCACAGATGTGGACCCCAAGGATGCAGGGAGCTGACTGTGTGTAAAGGAGGTAGGAATTCTCTCATCCCTGACTTGAGCCATGAGGACAGTTTAAACATTTTTCTCAGAAGCAAGGCAGATCCAAGTTTTGAGGAACGTGGATTTTATATCATCTGGGAAAAGGTCCCTCTTTTAAGAAATGAACACAAAATTAAGAACAGGACCTCTAAAAGAAAAAAGAAAAGGCTTTGAAAGCTTAAACTCCATTACCTTTGTGGGAAATCTGCCTCTACTTAGAAGGAAGTTTATTTTCCTTTATTTGGCCTCTGTCTCACTTTATTCCTCTCTGTCCCTTTTGCCCTGATTTCGGGTCCATTTGCTCTGGGAGAGCCTGGAACTGGGCAAGTTATATGAATATTTGCTTATGTTTTCTGGAACATTCTTAGCATCTGTCCCCTGAGACTCTCCAGCAGCACAAGGAAGCCTTCCTAGCTTTGGAGTGTGGACTCGAAGCGGATGGGCTTACTGAGAATCACTCGACTCTATTCTTTCTGCCAGTCTGGCTTTAGGGTTCTGGGTTCTAAATTCAGTTCAGCTATTATTTCACAGTTGCTGTTTTGTGTTGAATTGTGTCCTGCCCCAAATCATGTTCAAGTCTGAATCCACAGTACCTAAAAATGTGACTTTATTTGGACAAAGGGTCTTTGCAGGGGTAATGAAGTTGAATGAGGTCACTATATGGGCCCTAATCCAATACGACTGGTGTCCTCAGGAAAGGGGGGAAATTGCAGACACACACACACAGGGTGAACGCAGTGTGAACCTGAAGGCAGAGATCAGAGCGACGCTCAGGAAGAAATGTGAACAATTGTCAGCAGACAACCAGAGGCGGGGGAGCGGTCTGCACTGGATCCTTCCCACAGACCTCAGGAGGAACCAACCCTGCTGGCACTTTGATCTCAGACTTCCAGTTTCCAAAACCGTGAGCCAAGACATTTTTGTGGAAAAGGCCACCTATTTTGTAGTACTTTGTGACACCCACCCTAGTAAATGAATATGGTCACCTGAGGTACCTCTCTGCCATATGATTTGCCATAAAATAAAAATTGAAATAATGCTCCTCATCATCCAACCTATAAGACAGCAGCCAAAATAGGAATATGAAAGTGCTTTGCTCTGTACTATCTATGAGGAATGACTCAGAACCAGGGAAGTTCTCTAAGGACTTCTGCTCAAGGGACTTCTTTATTTGCCTGGTTGTTCTGTGACTGGTTTTTGCCCAAGTCATCAGTGTGGGGGGAAGCTCACCAAGTGCCGTGGGCATGTATGCCCCTATCACTCTGGGCTTCATTATGATGTGAGACTACAATGTACCGATAAAGGTATATTAAATTTTTTTCAAGAGAAAATGTTGAGAAATTTTTCTTTAAGGTGCTAAGTTATTCTCCCAGTCTCAGGCTTTTATCTCAGCTGAGGACAGCGCCAAGCGCCAATCATGAACTGTCGCATTTATGGAGTACTTACTATTGTGCAGATGCTGAGTCCAGGGCAAGGAGACAAAACTTCACACGACAAAGCCAGGTTCCCCAGGAAATGGAGTCTGGTGAGAAAAGATAGCAACAGATATGCTCCAGGTAAAAAAGTGCTATGGTGTGATAATTCTACAGAACATGAAAACTCAGAAGAGGGAGACTCCTTGGGGAACAGTCTCAGAGGAGCTAACATTTGAGTTGGGCTTTGAAGGATGAATAAGAGTCAGGTAGGCAGGAACAAAAACGAAGCAAAAGAGTAAATATGGCTACTTTGTGTTCTGTTGAGCAAGTTAGCATAGCTGTGGTACAGTGGTTAGATCAAAGAGAGGACTGTTAAAGAAAGGGCAGGCCAGGGTCCTGTGACAGGATGAGTGCACGGGATGGGACGAGATGAGATGGAAACTCTAATGGCAGAATTATCTTCTTGCTCTCTCCTGTTTTCTGGGGTCAATGCATAGCTCTAGAAAGACTGAGTTGGGGATCACTCAGAATCCAGGAAGCCCTTCACAGAGTTTTGCTGTTTTCCTCAGTTGGGACCAACCTATAACAAAAAAATACTTAAGCTGGGAGCAAGAACAGAAGTGCAGAGAGAGTGGAAGGAGAGGACAAGGCCCTTAGCTGTTCTCTTTGTGTCTGGCCCCTGCTTGTGCTGAGTGTTGGATTTCTCACTTGGTGACTTGTTCCAGCAAGTTCCCTTCTACTCTACTTCAGAGTCTCACCTAACCAGAGACCCTGGCACTAGATCCAAGGCTTCCTGGCCTGGCGGCTTTACCTGGTCAAATTAACACAGTTGCTTATTGAGCAAACACTTCAGGCACGGTGCTAGGCACCCGATGCACAACCAAAGCCTCCAGGAGCAAATATCACATTTCCTCCACAAACCAGGGGATGGGTTGTGGCCTTGTCGGCAAAGAAAACAGAACTGGCAGCCAGAGGCCCCAGTTTCCAGGCCTGGCTGTACAGTATTTAAGCCATGTGGCCTCAAACATGTCAGTTGGTATCTGATCTTCGGTTTCCTCATGTTTGAAATTAGGTTTGCGAGTCTCTCCTCTGCTAAGAGGGTAGAATGAAATAATGAATGTGAAAACACCTTCTCATCTGAGAAGCCTGGACAATCTTACTTGTTACTGTGACCAGACCTGTTAGGTAAGTCGGAGTCTATTTGTATTCATCAGAAGTCCCTGGTGGCAAGTAACAGGAAGCTGAGCCAAGCCAGCCAAGGCAACAAAGGAGTTTATTGACTTGTTCACCTGGGAAGATCTGAGGAGTTCTGAGGTCTCACGGAGCCAGGGGCTGGGGCTCTCCTTCACAGCCCTGTGCGTCTGCTGGTCTCTGCTTCTACTGGCTCATGGCTTCCCCTCTGCTCGAAGCTGGCTTCTTTCTCTGTGTGGCAGGAGCATGGCCACTGTCAGGTCCAGCCTGCCAGGCCCCTGGAGAGTGAGTGAGGGGGAGGGGGCAGACTGTCTCCGAAGGCGAGAGGAAAGCTCCCAGACAGACAGTGGCTATTCAGGAGCCACTGCCTAGTGATCCTCGGGGTCCTCTGCAATGCAGCCACCCCTCGTTCTAGAAAGGCCTACTCTGTGTCAGACGTTGTTCTCCACCCTGGAAATGGAAGTCTGCTCCCCTCCCCATGGTATGTCTTGACTTCCATGTGTTCCCTCATATTCCAGGGACTTAACACAGAGACAGGGCCACTACACCATGAGAGTGCTTGTGGTTTTATAGCAATAAACAAGACAGATGTGGTTAAGGCCCCTTCTCTCTCATAGAGGGGGACAGAAAACAATAAAAAAATAGCCCAATGACTACCAACTAAGGAAAAGTCATATAAGATGTGGTACATCCACACAAAGGGAACAGCATATAGTGATAAAAGGAACGATGCAGGGATTTATACTACAGCACGGAGGAGCCTCCGAAACATGACACTAAGTGAAAGAAGCCGGTCAGAGGCGATCACGTGTTAGACAGTTCTGTGTATGTGGAAGATCCAGAACAGGCGAGTCTATAGATGCCGACAGCAGACTAGTGGTCTCCAGCGTCTGGAGGGGGTGATAGGGCACTCCCGCCATCAAGGGTGGAAGGGTTCTCTTGAGGTAATAAATATGTTCTAAATTAGATTATTATGATAGTTGCACAACTTTGTAAATATGCTTCAATTTACTACATTGTATACTTTAAACAGATGAATTCTATGGTGTGTAAAGCATATCTCAATAATGCTGTTAAAAAAAACAGCTAGAGCCTGGCACAGTGGCATATGCCTACAATTGCAGTATTTAGGAGGCTGAGACAGGAGGATTGCAGGTTCAAGGCCAGCTTCAGCAACTTAGTGAAAGCCTGTTTCGAAATAAAAAATAAAAAGGGCTAGGAGTATAGCTTAGAGGTAGAATGCCCTTGGGTTCAATTCTAGAAGAAGAAAGAGGAGGAGGGGGGGAGGAAGAAGAAGCTAAAACAGCTGGGTATGGTGGCTCAAGCCTATAATCTCAGCTTCTCAGGAGGCTGAGGCAGGAGGATTGAAAGTTCAAGACCAGCCTGGACAACTTAACAAGACCCTGTCTCAAAGTTTTAAATTTTTAAAAATAAATAAAAAGGGCTGGGGGTGGGTGTAGCTCAGTGGAAGAGTACTTGCCTTGTACGTACAAGGCCCTGGGTTAAGAAAGAAAGAAAGAAAGAAAGAAAGAAAGAAAGAAAGAAAGAAAGGAAGGAAGGGGGAGGGAGGAGAGCGGAAGGAGGGAGGAGAAATGCAATGCAGAAAATATAAATAGGAGAATGAAATGAAGAGAGACTACAGAAGATGGAGAAGTGGCAACGGCCTCTCTGGAGAGGTGGCATGAAAGTGGAGGTCTGAGCGACAGGAAGGAGCCAGTCCTGCGGATCTTGAGCAGTATCATTCCAGGCGGAGGGCAAAGCTAGTGAAAGGCCCTAAAGCAGAAATGAGCTCAGTGTGCTCCAGGAATCGAGATGGGCCAGGCAGGCAGGGGCAGATCATTTTACTTTGTAAACAGCGGTGGGAGGGGTGGCTTTTAATCTCAGTGCAGAAGAAAGTCATTGAAGGATTTAAAAAGAAGAGCAATATGATCTCTATTATGTTTTCGAAAGATCATTCTGGCTGCTAAGGGGAGAATGGATTATAGGAGGCTGGTACTTAACTTTCTTTGATTAAGGATAAAGTATAAAAAAAAAAAGAAGAAACAAATCGCTGCCTTAAAGAAGCTAACAGTGCAGTGGAAAAAATATACTTACAGACATGTATAAATCTCTGAAAAAACAGAATGATGAAAACACCCACAAAGAGGTATAGGAAGGGTTGTGGGACTCAGAGGAAGACACTGTGTTACCTGGTTGGGAAAGAGACAGGGTGTGAGGGGTGGACAGAACAAGGAAGGGGGTGGTCTCCTATAGCCAAAATGGTATCTTCAAGGCATGGTGGTAAGAAAGTTAATCTTCAGTAAAGGACAAAATAAGAAGTGATAGGATATACTATTCATAACACTTAACATTTAATAAGTGCTTACTATGATTTACTTAACATAAATCATAGATTAAAGCAGTTAATTCTCAAGGGAGGAGTGTAAGGTGTCTCCTATTATCACTAGGTACTGTCAGTCAGAGCCTCAATAAGACAGAATGGCACACTCAGCTGGGACAATTCAAGAGGTGTTGATTTTAAGAGGACTATTTATTATATTATAGGCAGGGAGAAGAGGAACCTCAGAGGAGAGTACAGGAACCCATGCCTAGCAAGGATAGAACACTCAATAAACCAAGGCCAGAGGGAAGAGGGAAGAGAATCTGAAAGGACAGAAAATTATAGAGGCCACCTTCAGAAAAGTCGTGATGTGCCAGGCATGGGGGTGCATACCCGTAATCCCTGTACTTGGGAGGCTGAGACAGGAGGATCACAGGTTTGAGGCCAGCCTCAGCAATTTAGTGAGACCCTCAGCAATTTAGTGAAACTCTTTCAAAATTTAAAAAAATAAGATAAAATAGGGCTGAGGGTTTATCTCAGCCATAGAATTCCCCTGGGTTCAATCCCTAGTACCCCTACCCCCCAAAAAGAAAAGCCATGACTTTTTGTCAAAGAATACAACCCCCCTAAAGTGACCTTGAAGAGAGGGGCCAGGGGGATAAATACTTTGACTTTATCTTCTCCCTTCTTCTGACCTCCTGCCAGAGCTCCGAGGAGCTGACCACATCCAGACACCAGAGCACAGAGGATCCCTGGCGCTGTGATGCACAGAGGCCGACCTCCACGGGCTGAAAACCTGGAATAAGAATAGAAAGATAGACACTTAGGTGCCTTGCAAATCTCACATGTGAGGGCTAGAGAGAAAACAAAGAACAAAAGGGACTTCAGATAAATGAGGAGACCAGGAGAATAGAGGAAGGGGATTGGGGAAGAGAAGTGGGGAGGGGAAAAGGAGAATCGATGAAGGAAACAGTTCAAATAATGCAATGTCCATTTGTGAAGGTACCACGACCACTCCCACTGACAGGTGTGGGAGGGAGGAGGGGAGCGCGGTGGGATGTGAAGGGAAACATATCAAATACTGTGCACATGTATGTTCTATCACTTTGAACCTCACTATGATATATTACCACAACGCAACAATAACAGTATAAAAATAAAAATAAAAATTAATATTTATAACAACTCAGATAATATTTATTCCCCATTAGTTACGGTTTACTAATAAAGGATAAAATTGGAAGAAAAAATACTTAGATGCCTTGCAATAGAAAGTCTGAAGTTTCAGGTAAGAAGCGTGTATTGATTCAGTCCGTAAAAATAAGCATTGGAATTACACCTGTAATTCCAGTACTTGGGAGGCTGAGACAGGAGGATCACAGGTTTGAGGACAGCTTCAGCAGTAGTGAGACTCTCATCAACCTAGTGAGACCCTAAATAAAAACAAAATAGGGCTGGGGGTGTAGCTCAGAGGTAGAATGCTCCTGAGTTCAATACCCAGTATCTCTCTCTCTCTCTCTCTCTCTCTCTCTCTCTCTCTCTCACACACACACACACACACACACACACACACACACACACACAGTCTTGATGATCTTTGGTGGAAGGGAGGAGAAAATGGCCCAAAGCAGGAAAACCAGTAAGAAGGTTCTTGATTATCTCAGTAAGAGGTGATAGGAGGAATAGAAAGAAGGGACAAATTCAAAAGCATTTTTTTTCATTTTTTTGTAGCAAGTGCAATATGGAAGACCAATTCCACTGGGCATATTAAGCAGTGGGAAATGCCAGGGAGCTAGGATGAAGTACAGAGAGTGCCAAACATAATATGATGTCTTTATCCTGGATTTTGAGAAAAAAGGTCCTTCCTATTAAGGAAAATCTGAATGCAATGAAAAAGGTCTGGGTTTGGGAATTTTTATAGTCAAAGCTCTTTCATTTGGAGCCCACTTAAGCTGACTAGACTACAAAGGGAGAATTTACTAGAAACACATAGGCTTATCTCCCAAAACTAGGGGCAGAAAGTAGAGCAGAACTCCACAAGGGACCAGAATCAGGAGTGGGTGAGACACCAGAGGTCCTGTTGTTCCCTCGCAATGTGGAGTCATTCCTAGCCCTTACAGTCTCAGAACCCTGCCTCTCTTTGCTCCATCTGTGACTATTTTCACAAACCAGCTTTCTCTGCATCTTTAGGAACACAGTTGAAGATGGCTGTCCACAATAACAGGTTCACGTCCGAGTTTGTATTACTTCCGGGTGCCTGCCATAATTCCACATCCTTGGGAGACGGGATCCAATGGGCTATGGCCAAGGGTACAGGATCACGTAGTTCATCCCCACCTGGGGTGGAGAAAGTTCTCCGGGGAGGTTCTTGTGCTGGGGAGAAATGCCGAAGAGGTGAAGGAAAGATGAGCTCAGTTTGGACATTCTGAGTGGGCGGTATGTGCAGAATATCTTTCTTGGGATACACAGTGAGCTGTAATGATTTCAATCCAAAATGAGAGAGCACGCTGGCAGAATGAGAACGGAATGACAGCTAGTGAAAAAGTGGTGACGACTGAAGGCCAGTGCTGTGAGGGGGGCACGTGTAGAGAGGAAAGGACCAAGGACTGAACCGTGGCAAAGGCTTCCATTTCCAGGACAGGATAAAACATATCAGTAAAGTATGCCAGTCAAGGATATAGAAAAGGATCTACCAAAAAGTGTTAGGGAAGAATGAGGAGAATGCATAGTCATAGTTAGAAAGAGAGAGGAAGAGCTGGTCAACATGGCCACCTGCTACAGAGCTGGTGAGTTTCTGGAGGGCTGGGACCAGGTCTGTCTCTAGGGTGGGCGTGGGCTCAGTAAGTATATCAAATTGAATAGAGAAGTGAAGAAAGAAAAAAATAACGTAAGATTTAGCAGTAATGAGGTCCTTAGAGACTTTTCCAAAAAAGCTCCTACATTGGGGTATAAAGACAAAAGTCAAAATAAAAGAAAAGAATAGAGAGAGTGGCTAATCATTGAGCCATTTTTCTAACAGAAGGAAGAGAGAAATTATTTGAGGGGGAATTAGAGTTAAAGGTTTATTATTGCTATTATTATCATGGCTTTTGTGTTTTATCTTTAGGATGGGAGAGACTTATTGTACAAATTTGGAACAATAGTCAAGATATTTAAACATAAGCTCAGGAGATGAGCAATTGAATGGACCAGTATTAAAGGAGGAAGGAAGAGATGAGATGAACTTTAGAAATCAGACAGAACTCTTCTCAAAGAGCAAAGATGGGAAAGGAAGCTAAAGATAACAAGGAAAATTTAAGATAGAGAAAAAGCAAAGTTAAGGACACATCCTCATGGCCATTCAATCTCCCTTGCGAAGGAGGAATCCTTTTCCTGCCTGGGGCAGATTTGGAGACTGAGAAAAATAGAGAAGTGTTGACACAGTGATTGAGGAAGAAATAGGCCAAGGTTTTGCCCAACAGAAGCCCAGCTAAAGTTAGTGTGGATCAGTGAGTGTCTTGGTTCATACAACTGCAAGATTTGTGCAGTAAAACTTCACAGTTTGGGAGCAGAAGCAGAGCCCGGGGGATCACAGAAAGTTAGAGGAGCAGAAGATCCCAACGTGGTGGCAAGTGCAGTGTTGAACGAGCTCAGCCAAGGGTTGGACTGCACAGCCAGCCAATGAGGAAGAGGGCAATGGGTGGAGCACCTGGAGCACTGGGGATCAGAGGAAGGAGAAATGGGAAGCCTCGAAGAGGAGGAAGTGTCTGCTCTCACACTCAGAGTACACAGTCATGGTGAAGGTCAAGATACCAATGTGCCAAGGAGTGGCTCTGGTTCTGAAAAGGCAGTTCAAAGTCACTAATTGATGATGAGCACTCAGCAAGCTCCTGCTTACCACCCTAGAGAGGCCCATGCTTCCCAAAGGCTGCTGCTGAACAGGCTTCTGACCTCTAGGGATGCTGGCTCCCACAAACCCCAGTGGTAGGAGAGCAGGCATAAAGTTCATACTAGTATGAGATGAAACAAGAAAAGGACATAGTAAATCATATATACAGTGTGATTGCAGCTATCAGGGAAATACTTAAGAGAAAGAAAAAAGAAAGGAAGGGGGTGATGGGGTAAGCCACCAAATGCTTTGGGTACTGGGGGGGGGATACAAATATGGATGATTAATAGTTTTTTCCTTTTTTCTTTATTTCTTCCTTTTATCTTCACTTCCCCCCCTCAGCCCCCATCATCTTACATTTCTGTGGGAAGGGTATTGTTCCAAGGAAAGCTCAAAGGTTTCGGAGTCAGGAAGCACAGTTATAATCGCAACCAGTTATGGACCACCCACCAAGAGCCAGGCATTGTACTTGGTGCTTTGCATACATTATTTCTAATCCTTACAGCAAGCCTGGGAGTTACTGTGATCCCCATTTCAGATGTGAAAAGTGAAACTCAAAAATGATAAGGCACTGTGCCAAGTCCCACACCCCTCTATCGCCATCCTTGTACTCTGGCTGACAGCTACTTCGTTCTATCTGTGACTCTTCCTAGCTCTCAGACCTTGAGCAAAATAGTTCACCTCGCTCAGATTCTCCATGTGTAAACTGGATATTTAAAAGAATGAAAATAAAAATAAACTGCAGGGAAATGGGTTTGTCATCAGTTCAAAATCTGCCTCAGAATCACCAAGGTGAAAGGGGTTGGAATCAGCCCCTGGAGTTAGCCAGAGGGAATCGGTCATTTCAGAGCCCTAGAAAGCAAGGCTCAGCCCGTGACCTCAAGAAGCGAGCGAGAGAATCCAATGTTTGTAAACATACTCTTTCCTTCCTTCCTTCCTTCCTTCCTTCCTTCCTTCCTTCCTTCCTTCCCTCCCTCCCTCCCTCCCTCCCTCTCTCCCTCCCTTCCTTCCTTCCTTCCTTTCTTCCTTCTTTCTTTCTGTTTTTTCTTTCTTTCTTTCTTTCTTTCTTTCTTTCTTTCTTTCTTTCTTAATGGTAATGGGGATTGAACTCAGGGCATTTTACCTCCAAGCTACTACATCTCCAGTCCTTTTTTATTTTGATTTTTTATTTTTTGAAATGGGTTTTGTTATGTAGCTGAGGGTCTTGCTAAATTGCTGAGGCTGTCCTCTAACCTGTGACCCTCCTGTCTCAGCCTCCCAAGTATTGGGATTACAGGCATGGGCCACCATGCCCAGCTGTAAACATGCTTTTTTCTAGAAATGCAAAGCTTAGTTTAGGTTCTTCTAGGATGAGGTGGTAAGCCCAAGTAAGAAAGGGCAAATGACAAGGCAGGATGAGCTCCCCCCCCCCACTCTGGCAGGACATCTTGTTCACCCAGTGTCGTGGCCACTAAGCACCCAGGGGAGTTGCAGGACAAAGGGAAAACCCAGCAAATGGGCTGCACCTGCCCGGCTCAGCGCTGGAGGGCCGGGAGGGCCATTTCACTTTCAACCAGTTCCCTGTCCTGGGTGAATAAATCTGGGTCTGTGGGGAGGTGTGCACTATGAGGTGTTGGGGAGCAGATTTCCTCTCACCAATCTATAACTTCCCTGGAATACTACAAATGCCTTCTTCAAAGAAGTGTGTAGATTAAGAAGAATAACTTTCAAGTGCCTTGGTAGAGTGCCCTGAACAAAACATGACCTCATGAAATGTTAGCTTTATTGCTGTTTTCAAAATGTTTTATATTGACCTTGTATTACCTTTTATGGATCAGAAAATGAATTTTTCATTTTTTATGGGATTATGGCTACAGAATAAAATTGAGATGAGTAGTTACATTGAAAAAAGGTATTTAACTTTTACTTCATATTTTTTAAAGCTATACATAGAACACATAGAAATTCAGTTTTTTTAATGATTTTTTTTTCTTGAAAAAATGTATTAACAAGATCATCCCATGAGGAAGAAGTACTTCTTGGGCATACCCTTCCGTGAGCCTCAATAGAGAAATCTAGTTAAAATAAAACATAGGCATTAGAGTTAGAAACCATCAGTCACATTAGTAGGTACAAGTGATGCTAAGGCACGATGGCCAAGAGGCGCAAGTAAGGCAGATGTCCACAGATGGACATGTGGATAAGCAAAAGGTGGTACAGAAATGCAGTGGACTGTTATTCCTCATGCTACATTGAGGACACCATGCTAAGTAAACTAAACATACACTTTGAAGACATTCTGCTAAGCAAAATAAGCTATCAGTATCTACACAGTTATCTAAAATAGTCAAATTCATAAAAACAGGAAGTAGAATAGTGATTACCAGGAGCAGGAGAAGGGGAAAGGGAATTGTTTAGTGGGTATACAGTTTCAATTTCTCAGGATCTATATTACAAGTCAGGATTTTCCAGAGAAACAGAACCAATAGGGCATATAGGAGATATGTACATGTGTGTGTGTGTGTGTGTGTGTGTGTGTGTGTGTGTGTGCGCGCGCGTGTGCTGAGAACTCCCACTAACTGTCTTCTATAAGCTGGAGATCAAGAAAGTCAGCGATGTATTTCTTGAATCCAAAAGCCTAAGAACCAGGGGAGCCATGGTATAAATTCCAGTCCCAGGACAGGAGAAGAATAATGTCCCAGCACAAGCAGGCAGGCAGGCAGGCAGGCAGGGAGGAGACAAATCCTCTCCCTTCTTCCTTTGTTCTATTCAGGCCATCAACAGATTAGATGATGTCTACCCACACTGGGGAGAGAAATCCCCTTTACTAAATCATGCAAATGCTAACATCTTTTGGAAACACCCTCCCAAACACTCCCAGAAATAATGTTTAATCTGGACATCACCCCCCCAATGGCTTAATCAAGTGGACACATAAAATTATCCATCACAAGCCATGCACAGTGGCGCACACTGTGACTCCCAGTGACTCAGGAGGCTGAGTCAGGACAAGTGCGTGTTCGAGGTCAGCCTGTGCAACTTAGCAAGACCTTGTCTCAAAATATGATAAAATAAAAATAAAATTATAAAAAAGGGCTGGGGGTGTAGCACAGAGGTAGAGTGTCCCTAGGTTTGATCCCTAGTATCTTAAAAAAATAATTCTCACACAAGATGAAAAAGTTCTGGAGATCTGTTTCACAACAATGTGAAATACACAACACTACTTAACTATACTCTTAAAAAGGTTTCAGATGATTTAAAAAATAATGAACTCAACTGTCAATAAATCATGTCAACAGCCCTCCCACACACACCAAAAAAGACATTTCATTGAATATATATATAAAAATAAAGTCACTAAACACTGAAACATAGAAGATGTTACGGAAGGCAAAAGGGGGGAAAGTGGGGAGAAATCTGTTGAAGCAACCAGAGTTCTTCCCCCACGTCACCCAGGTGACAGTCGAAGAACATGTGGAACCAGAGGCGTGCCAGCGGCTTCCTTCAGCACTCTCACTGCTGCGGCCCAAATACCTGATGACCACAGCTTAAAGGGGGGAAGATGTATTTGGTTATGGTTCTGAACATTTCAGTGTGTGTGTGTGTGTGTGTGTTTTACTGGGGATTGAGGGGCGTTCTAGCTCTGAACTATACCCCTAGCCCTATTTTATTTTTTATTTTGAAACAGGGTCTCATTAAGTTGTTGAGGGCCTCACTAAGTTGCTGAGGCTGGCCTCGAACCTGTGATCCTCTCCCAAGTACTGGGATTACAGGCCTGTGCCACCACACCTGGCAGTATATTGTATTTTATGCCAGCTGACAAGCAAGAGCCAGGGGTATAGGTCCTTAGGACAGGATGGTGGGAAGCAGAGAGAGTTAAATGTCAAGCCGGGAGTGGTGGTGCACACTTGTAATCCCAGTACTTGGGAGGCTGAAACAGGAGGATCCGGGTTTGCAGCCAGCCTCAGCTACTTAGTGAGGCCCTTCGCAACTTAGTGAGACCCTGTTTCAAAACAAAGAATAAAAAATAGGGCTGAGGGTGTAGCTCGGAGGTAGAATGTCCCTGGGTTCAATCCCCAGTACTGCAAAAAAAAAAAAAATGTCAAATAAGGAAGGTTAGAGCCAAATGCTT
>PVJS01025268.1:0-27995 GCA_004027185.1 Glis glis
ATTTTTTATACTTTATTTTGAAACCGGGTCTCACGAGGTTGTGGAGGGCCTCACTAAGTAGAGAGAGAGAGCGAAAGACAGGGAGAGAGAAAGAGAGAGAGAGAGAGAGAGAGAGAGAGAGAGAGAGCTGAGGCTGGCCGCGAACCCGGATCATCCGGTCTCCGCCTCCCAAAGTACTGGGATTACAAGTGTGCGCCACCACGCCCGGCCGACTAGTACATTATTAATGGGGTAAGACATATAAGGCACAAAGGCTGTTAAAATTTATAATTTATTAATAGTCCCAAAGTACTTAAATAATTTATGTGCTTCAAGTAGAAGTATCCGGGAATAGTTTCAGTAGAATTTCAGTCTTGAGTGCTGATGGTGAGCCTGTAGGCTTCTTCCTTGACTACCCTAGGGAGAATGTTTCTCCATTTTTGTTTTACAAGACCAAAGTATTAGTTATATTAGAACTCTTCATTCCAGGGGCTTATTCTCAAATAGAATTGTGGAGTGGAATAGGAATGAGAATTATAAAATATAGGATAGATGCTATCTGATAATAACAGAAGGAGATTCTCCACACGTGTGAGATCAATCACCAGAATTCAGAATAAGCACTAGCTTAATAGATGGAATATCATACTTGTTTAGATACTTATATATAGGAACAATTGCTAGAATGAGGATGGAGAATACAAAGGCTAATACAACTCCTAGTTTATAAGGTATGGATCATAAGATTGTATAAACGTAAGTTATTCTACTGTTAAAGTGAAGCCAAAAATAGTTATGGCAAGGGCTGATATTTTTAGGTAAAACAGCGTAGTTAACTGGGTGATGTTTATAGGAGTAAAATTATTGGAAATGAAAACCCCAGCAAAAAATCCTACCAATTGCAAGATGTTTGAATTTATTAGGATGAGGTTCTTTCACTAATGTTAACTAAACATAGAAATTGGGGTTGTCCTACAAATGCAAAGATAATGTGTGTGCTATCCGCAGATGTTATTTGAAGTGGCTTAGGCATTGGTAGCAATGTGTTTGTGAATTCAATGATTAATCTTTAGAATAAAAGCCTGTAAGGAAGACTATGCCTGTAAGTGCTAGGCTTCCAATTAATTAATAAGGAAGTGGCAAATAGTATGGCTTTAAATAAACCTCCTATTTTGGGATTATCATGTTCATCATTAAGGTTGTGGATAATAGATCCCATGCACATAAATAGTGTAGCTTTATTTTTTTATGAGGAGGGAAAATTATGATCTTAAATTTATTGATGCTGAAAATTTAGGTAATTCTGAAATAACCAGGTGAAAATATCTAACAAGAAATTAGAAATGAGAAAAAAAATCATAGGATCTGGCAATATTTTGTTTAACTGTAACTGATCTTAGTAATATGTTTATTATTGAAATAATTGATTTTAAAAATATTTGTTTTAAAGTTTTTAAATGTTTGTAATAGTTTCATGCCTGTTTTCTTATTTCTCATAAACATATTTTAATGGCCCAAAATTCGAAGGTTGTTTTTTTATTTATTACATTTATTGGTGCATTGTAGTTATACATTTTGATAAGTGTCAGGGTATCAGATGCATGCATGCACACATTGCTCATTTAGCCCTCCCTCAAATCCCACCCCATTCCCACCCCCTTCCCTCCTTTCCGTGCTCAGCATAGTGATTGACTCTGATGTTTGTGTATATACATCGTGTGCATTAGTGTATTTCCCTCTTCCCCTCTCAATAGTGTAGCTTTAAAAAACATGTGTGTGTGTGTGTGTGTGTGTGTGTGTGTGTGCAGATGTGAGGAAATGCTAGATGTGATTAATACCAATTATTATTAATCCATTGATTTGAAGTAGAAAATGAGACCTTTTTTATGTCATTCTGTTAAAGCACAGTTGGCTATAATAGTGTGTTAATAGTACCTCTGCATATTAGTGTTCGTTTTGTTTTCTTGTACTTGGGGATAGAAGCGGATTCTTACATCCCTGTTACTACTACGTGCTGGAATGGAGTGGAGCTGATACTGGAATAGGCCCCTCAACTGCTGAGGCAAGTCATGGGCAGAGATCAAGTTGGGCTGCTGCTAGTAATAGCCCGGTTAGTGGGAGTTCCGACTCATAGCTGAGTATAATTATTTGTGGAAATACTCATGTGTTTGAATATATTAAAAATCATGCTATAAACTGGGTGTGGTGGTGCACCCCTGTAATCCCAGTATGTGAGAGGCTGAGACAAGAGGATCACAGGTTTGAGAATAGCAACATAGTGAGACTGTCAGCAACCTAGCAAGACCCTCTTTCCAAACAAATTATAAGAAGGGCTTACGGTGTAGCTTACATCCCCAGGACCACACAGACACAAATAAATAATAATGCTATAGATAGAATTAATCAGATATCTCCAATATGGTTATATAAAATTTCTTGGAGAGCTGCCATGTTTTGCATTTGATTGGCCATATCATTACCTGATTAATAAAAATGATATAATTCCTCCTCCTTCTTATCTGATAAAAAGTTGAAATAGGTTGTTGTTGGTAACTAGAATTAGTATACGATAGGAATGTAAGTAAAGATTTAGTTAACATTTGGATCTGAGTCTATGTATCATATAAAAAACTATGATTGACCATGTGATAAAAAAGTCCTACTGAAATAAATGTTATTAAAAAATATAGTTTGAGACAGTTGAATTATGAGTTTGAATAGTTCTTCAGTGTCAGAAATAATTATTTCATGGCTTGAATGAACAGCTATTAGGGTTGGAATTAAACTACAGATAAAAGTATAGAAGATGGAGATTTTTACGTAATAAGGATAAGAAGTATCTGTATGTTATAGTTATGGTAGGTAATGTTAGAATAATAAATGACATTATGATAGAAGAATACATTTATTATTTTTATTTGTACTTGCACCAATTTTTTGGTTTCTAATGCTGACTGATTACTTCTATCCTTTGAAAATTATATTGTTATATATGGAGGCACGAGATAGCAGTTCTTGCGTACTTTCTTGGTAAATGAGTTTTAAGCTTCTATTGTAAGATTCACAATCTAATGTTTTGTTTAAACTATATTTACAGTCTATGGGCCCTAAAATAATTTTTTTTTTTTTTTGCGGTACCGGGGATTGAACCCAGGGGGGTTCTACCTCCGAGCTACACCCCCGGCCCTATTTTTTATACTTTATTTTGAAACCGGGTCTCATGAAGTTGCGGAGGGCCTCACTAAGTAGCTGAGGCTGGCCACGAACCCCGATCCTCTGGTCTCCGCCTCCCAAGTACTGGGATTACAAGTGTGCGCCACCACGCCTGGTTCTAAAATAATTTTTAGATTAAGTGACAGGAGTAGGAGGGGAAAAAATGGATAAATATTAGGGTATTTTCTTATGTGAAGGAATATTGTTGATATGTAAATTTTCATCGTGTTGTAATTAGTATATATAGTCGGTATAGGGCTGTAATACACATGTTAAGTCCTGTTAGGTTAATGGTGAGGTTAGATCATTAAGATAAGGGTGAAGTTAGACTTTAGATCAAGGACCAGACTTCCAAAGTTGTTTGGAGTTGCTTACCAGCCCTAAAATACCCAAAGTCAGATAGGCAGGCTAGCAACTGCCTATTTGAAAGTATTTATCAGACAAACTCTAGCTTGTGGGGAACAAGATTCTGGGACTCCTTTAGAGTAGTCCTCTGACCCCTGGCCCACAGTAACAGCCAGGTGAACCCCCAGAAAGAGAATCTTTTTTTTTTTTTTTTTTGCAGTACCAGGGATTGAACCCGGGGTGTTCTACCTCCACACTACGCCCCCGGCCCTATTTTTTATACTTTATTTTGAAACTGGGTCTCATGAAGTTGTGGAGGGCCTAAGTAGAGAGAGAGAGACAGAGAGACAGAGAGAGAGAGAGAGAGAGAGAGAGAGAGCTGAGGCTGGCCACGAACCTGGATCCTCCGGTCTCTGCCTCCCAAAGTACTGTGATTACAAGCATGTGCCACCATGCCCGGCTTTAGAAAGAGAATCTTAACAAGCAGCCGTAAAAGATAATGAAGCTGAGGGATGAGCAGAGGACCCAATCTGGATGGACGGGGACTGATCCCACACTCTCTTTGAGGCATCTTCCTCTTCTCTCATCTTTCCAAATGAGTCTTATCATCACTCTCATTTGGTCTCCATTACATGTGAGCTGGGAGTAGTGTAGCCCAGTGGTTAAGAGCATGGGGCTCTGCTACACTCCCTGGACCTGGCTCCACAGAATGAAAGTCACAGTTGTGAAGATTGAGATAAAACATACCAAGTATCTGGGGTCACAGAGCCACTTAACAAACATCAGTCATCATAAGGTATATTGGGGTAAAAATATCACCCAACCATTCACAGGTTGCTGGATTATGAGGAGGCACACCTGGACTTGGACATCATAAATATTCTGATTCAGGCAAGTTCCTGTAACAAGATTCAAAACGGAGGTGGGTGACTTGGGTTTTCTCTATATCCAGTTGAACGTGGAGCAGCATTAGAGCAATTCCAGGGGTGACAAGCCACAGGTATCAATTGGTTTACTCAGACTCTCTTCTTTTCAATAATAAAGTCCTCGTTTTTATGGAAAATCCACTTATACAACAGGCTTACGATTCGTGCCTAATCAATGACCTGACTGAGTTAGAGGGATCGCGGTTCCTGAGCCGTGTCCACGGACGGGGTGCTTCCCGTCTTTTCTGTCACTTTTTTTACCACAGTTGATGCTAAGCTCCTGGAACCGAGTATGGTTTTTATCAGAAGCCATCAAGCATGCTATGTGATGACAGGCTATTTTGAGAATCAAGCCCAGGGAGGCAAGCCTGAGAAGAAATGTAGGTAGACACATTGACACTGTTGTGAGTCCCTGCTTTTACTAACCTGAGTCCCTGAACTCCACTGTCTTCCTGTACTTCCTTTTATGTTAGCCTGCTTTGGGTTCTGTTCCTGCCATTGACAAAGACCTAATTAGTAAAAAATAAAAACATTGAGAAACTTGGAAAGGAGGTAAATTTTTTTTTTGAGGTACTTGGGATTGAACCCAGGGGTGTTCTACCTCCGCGCTACGCCCCCGGCCCTATTTTTTATACTTGATTTTGAAACCGGGTCTCACGAAGTTACAGAGGGCTTCACTAGGTAGAGAGAGAGAGAGAGAGAGAGAGAGAGAGAGAGCTGAGGCTGGCCGCGAACCCGGATCCTCCGGTCTCCGCCTCCCAGAGTACTGGGATTACAAGCGTGCGCCACCATGCGCGGCAAAAGGAGGTAATTATTTGAATTCACAGCTGGTGGAAGGGGAGATGGAAATACAGGTACACAAGGAAGAAAAGACAAAAGCAATCCCAAAGAAGGGAAGGTGATATTGAGAAGCGGCGTATGTGAAGACTTTGACTTAGAGCAGAGATTACATGGCAGGGACAGAGTGTGTTTTTGTTTTGTATTTTGCAGTGCTGGGCCGGATCAAACCCAGAGTTGCATATGCTGGGCAGACGCACTTCCGCTGAACTGTACCGCCAGTCCTAAAGTGTGTTTTAATAAGCTCTCCAGTTGGTCCTGATGGACACTAATGCTTGAGAATCACGATTCTAGTCAGTGTTTCAATACATAACACACCTGTGCTTCCTTACCATCAGCTTTCTGAAAAAAAAAAAAAAGAAAACCCAAGTGTGAACTTTATGTCAACAATATTAAAATCACAGGTGCATAAAAAGTAAACAAAGGATTATCTTCACTGTTGGAAAATCCACAGAGAAACAGACTACTTGCAAGATGTAGGTTATAGTTCTGAGGCTGGGAACACACAGCTAATAAAAGATACTGATTGAATGAACAGATTTTTAAAGTTCAGGGGAAAAACGTGACTTCCATTCTTTACAATTCACTGTTTCCCAGAAAGAAGTAAGACTGTGAGACTTTTTAATAAGAGTCAAATCTTTCACAATCCATGAACCTCATCTCAGAGCATGACTTTCCATCCCACTGCCAACAGCCCTCTCCCCCATTCTCAAACTGTCCTTATCTTCTGAATTTCTCAACTAGTAACATACTTTAGAACTCAGAGCATTTTCAGGGTTTAAGCAAAACTATTAGTAGACTTCAAATAATCTATCACTTATTATTCAGAGAAACTCTTAGGGATTGCTCCTTTTCAAATTATGACACCCTTCCCTAAAAATTCTTTATTTACTTTTCTTGTACCTGTGAGTTTATTATTGTTTACATAAATTTCACAGTTGGTTTAATTGGAGCTTAATTTTCTTTAAAATGCAAAAACACAAGTATAGTTATAACTTACAGTAGTTACATGTTATTATATGTACCTATGTAAATATAAAATACAATATTGCCTGCTTTATAGTAAACCTGTCCTTTTGGGTACATCTGTTTAATCAAAGATATAAGAGCTCAATATAAAGTTACCCTATATGCTGCTGCTTTTTGTTTTTGTGGTACCGGGGATTGAACCCAGGGGCATTCTACCTCTGAGCTACACCCCCGGCCCCTTTTTTATTCTTTACTTTGAAACAGGGTCTAAGTTGCAGATGGCCTCACTAAGTAGCTGAGGCTGGCAGCGAACCCAGATCCTCCGGTCTCAGCCTCCCAAGTACTGGGATTACAAGCGTGCGCCACCACGGCCAGCTTGCTTCTCTTCTTTAAACTAAATTAAGCCGTCTAGGACAAAAATATCAATTCTATACTGCAAAGGCTTCAGCAGTATTCTAATGAAATTCTGATAAATACTACAGTACTTAGGTTTTTACATACAATATCTATAGATCACTGACCCTATTTTGTGGATCAAAAAAGTAAGTTTATTTTCATTTTAGCTGTGGTAGAATATAATGGCAATTTGTATTCATATACAAAGAGTGGAGCAAAGAATGTGTTGTAACAAGACACTATCATTTTGGGAAATGGGTTCTTGATCTGTAAGGACAGCAACCAACCAGAACAGGCTGACAAGTTCAGAAGTGTTCACGTGTTCCCTAAAATAATAGTTTCTAACTCTTACTGTGTCAAAACAAAATTCAACGTTAGACGTGAGGGAGAAAAGTGGGCTTACGTTCTAATTCTGCCATTTTTAATAGACTATCTGAAATGCCTATCACCCATCTAAACAGATCTATGGCCACTGCACCAGATCTATAGGAGGTAATGAGACTTAAGTTTTTGAGTACTATCTCCCAGAATATTAAATTGGTTAACCCACCAACACATTTTGTATATTCACTATTTGAATTAGCTAAACTAAATAGAACTTCTAAGTGTATCCTAGGACTTGCACCATCTTTACCCAAACAGTTAAACATAACCATCTGTTTCTTCTGACCCTAATATCATTTTTCCTCTACTCAATAACAACAAAAACCCTTGCTGAGTCAAAGATAAATTATATTCCTGCTTTGAAAACTGTTGGATAGTCTGAAATTAGGAAATGTCACCTTCACAGTTGCCTTTGAATTTTCTCTTAAGTTCCCCACAAAATGGCCTGAATAGTAGCTTATCTGAGAATGAGTAAGAACAATTATACAAAGGATATTTACATTTGTTTTCAGGTCTATTAAGGCAGCCTATCACCAATCTACATTTGCTGTAATTTGCATTACTAGAAGTAGCACAGGCTTACTGGGCAGATAGGGTGAGCAATTTGGAAATGACCAGTCTACCCCAATTGCCTAAGGTAGGATCAGGCAGCCGGGAACGCCTCATGGAGAAATCTCTGGAAACAAAAGACCTGGGCGCCAGGCCATCAACCTTCCTTTATTTATCACAACCTTGGGAAATTTCCTAAACTGCTCTGAGCTGCTTTCTCAAGAGTAAAAGATATAAATAACTGTCCTGCATGTGTAACATACCTATTAAAAGGTTCAAATGAGAGAGGAAAAATGGTTCGTAAAACTGTAAATCAGCTTAGCAAAAATCTTAGGAAGAAAAGAATCAGATTAAATTCGGGGACTATGAATCCCTTTTAATCTTCTGGTTTCCTTGTTCATAAATGAGGGATTTGGCCCAAAGATAAAGCAGAATTAGAAAAGCTAAGTCACTTAAAATCATAATGGGCAGTACCTCACACAGTTCAGTCACAGTGATATCAACTGTGATGATTCTAAAGGCTTAGGGATCTAGAACAACCATGAACAAGTTTTCCAAGGCATAAATATAAAGGCAAAAACCATTTTGAAAATTCAGACTCTAATGAAATAATACATAATGAGGTGAAATCTCAGAGCGGGCAGAGATTTATAAAACAGGTAAAATAGAAGAGCAGACATTAAATTGTTTTAATGAATCCACTTCCTTTATTGCAGTACCTCTGTACAAAGCAGCAACTGCAATACTCAAGGTTAAAACATTAGAAAAGCATTTGTCTGACAGTTATAGTACAGTATTATCAAAATATTACATTTTCAAACTTAGTAGATAGTCATCCACCAGAGCTCAAATCTTTAAATTATTTCCACAGTCTTAAAAAACAAACATGAAATGTCAGAAAGCAATATAAAAAGGATGTAAAAGGAAACCTAAAATACAAAGGAAACAATGTAACAAATAAATATTTGATTTAATTAACTGTTAATAATCAGGTTTACACCAGCATTCTCTCTAATAAACCCTTTGCATTCTTATCTATAGGCATAATGAACTCAAATGCCATTGTGTAATCATCACCAATGATTAGACTAAAAAAAAAATTTGGCATTAAAATAATCAAAACTCAGTATAAATAAAGAATAGCTTCCACAGTAGCTTAGCATCTCTAAGTTTCTTTAGAGCACTACAATAATCTTGAAAACTTTTGACCTGGTATATCTAGTGTTAAGTGAAAGTAACGCATTTTTTTAAGGTGAAAAGCTTCTTACATTATGTCACAGACAATATTACCCTCCCCGCATTACGCATATTTAGACATATTTGACATACTTTGTACACGTGTATGTATGAGGCATGACATTTGGTTCCTGTAGTACAGATCACAATGTTTTCCTGAATGGGAAATATGTAAAAAAAAAAAAAAAAAAAAAAGTAAGTGTACCTGTGCACATTTCAAGATAGCAGCACTCCGTCCATGCCCTAGTATCCATTTAAAAAGTTCACACATGACATTATTTACTGAGTAATATGACATTTCTACTGTCTTTCCCCCTAAACACTGCAAAACTTGCAATAAAAGGAACAATGCTGTGAGTTATAATGTTGGAAATAATTCTTAGGAAATCAGTTTTCATTTTCTTAATATTCTGAATTAAAATGATGAGGTCTCCAATTTACATTAATTTAGTTCATACTCGTGCAGCAAAAATACTGCACCACTGAAAATAATTTTATAGATTTCTATCAAGATTCATGAGAACCTGCATAAATTTGCCACCATGGAAACGTATCAATGAAACCACTGAAGAGTACTTTGGATGAAATGTTCTCCATTTCCTAATTGAATAATAATTGTGTGAAGTTACACTATACCCTTCAAATGATCAGTTTTGTTCTCCATGAAACCTATAATCTGTCAATATGACTTTGAATGTGTTTGCTAAGACCAAAAAATTTTTAACCTAATCTTGATCAGTTTACAATGCAAAACACCAGCAACATAAATTTCATTACATACACACATATGCATCTGTGTATGCATATACATATACACATACACACACACATACAGATATGTAGACATAAATCCCTTGAAATGTTTTTAGGAAATCCTTCCTTGAATAAAAAATGAAAAACTTCACATTAATAACTGTATATAAAGCTTTTAGTAACAGTACGTATGCACTGTCAAAATTGTACTAGTAGACTATGATGTCAAAACAGACATTTCAAACACACAAACTGGCAGTTTTTCTTAACACAAAGTTTTAAAGTATTAAGAATGGATTAAATTTCAATGTTCAGTATAATCTGTTCAAACCTGAGTGTATTAAGACTAAGTGTACTTGACAATTGGATGAATTAAGCCTAAAAACATTTCACTTAAGAAACCAGTGGCCCATTTAACCATTTGATGAAACATTATTTTAATGATTTATAAAGGATGCTACAAGTATAGTGAAATACCACATAGTGTTTATTGAAATATTCTATTAAATGACATTGCTTTGTCTAAGTTTCCTCTGGAAAAATCTGTTGGCATTTTTTAAAAGATTTGAGGGAAATTCTAAATTAGAACAGATCTCTCTTATTACGAATGATCTTGAGAATTTTTAAAGAATCACGTGTTTTTTTCAGCATGGTATACAGAAGTACTGGGCAAATCTTTAAACTTTCCTATGGTTTCCACAAATAATAAAAGATAGAAACAAACAGCCAATTGGGAATCCAACAAGGTATTTTGGGCCCTTTCCCTCTAGCTCTACATTTACATATACTCATATAAACTTAAACTTGGGGTCAGTTGGTTACTGACCCTTCTTTTCCCCCATTTTTAATTAGCCTGCCCCAATTCTCACCTTTAATACCTAACAGATACTTTTACAAAAGTAATAGAAACATACAGTACTCAGCACTAACTGGTCAATGGACGATGAAAGCAGGGTCCATTCTCTTTAAGGTGGAAGAGACTAGAAATAAAAATTAATATCTGAAGACAAAGTTTGACATTCTATAAATTTATAAAAGAGGATACATGGATGAAATTTGGTTAATTTCAGAAGGCACCTCAAGGCTAAAGGCTTTTTGTACTCCTTTCATCAATCAAAAAATAACACACTTTTATTGCTATTCAAGTAGCAAAGGAAAACTTTACTCTTATGAACTTCAGTCCAACAAGAAAGAATCGGCATTCATGGGATCGACTAAAACTGAAGTCTCCACACACCAATCAACGGAGCAACTTTCCCGTGTGCTTCAAATTAATGAGTGAAAGAAAAGTCACAGTTCGCCATTGTGATGGGAACACGTCACTGATTTCAGTCTCTTCACTAGGCACTGAAGTACCGTTCTGCAGGGCAGTCCACTGTGGAGAACATCTAGGAGTAGAAGGTGAGTACACTCTGATGATTCCCACGAACGAGGAGGATGGGTGGCAGGTCCTTTGATAGCGCTTCTAACCACGCCATGTACAGAGCACTAGACACAGCACCTTTCCGCGCAACCGGGAGACTCCTGGGATCAATGAAAGAAAGGACACTGAGCAGTGCTTGTGAGTTGAGAAGAAAATGTGACAGAAATTAGAATTAAGTCACAACAACAGTAACCACAACTTATTAAAATGACAATACTTCTGAGTACAAGAATGTAGAAACATATGGACTAGCAACTCATACTTTAGGCCACTAGTCTCACGTTGTAGAAACTATAACTCATATGAACTATATCTTAACACTAAATCTTAAATTTCCCCTTCTTTGATAAAGATAAAACTATTTTAGGAGGAAGAGCTGTTTCTATCGGAATTCAGGAAAGGGAAGCCCCATACAGATAAATGAAATTCAAAAATAATTAATGCTACATATTTTTATCTTCTTCAATCTTTGTGAGTTTTAATTTGTATTTGTAGATTGTGGCAGTAGAAAACAATTCATCTGTAAGGTTTCTCCCCTAAATTTCTAAGTTTCAGCAATCTTTCAATATAGGTATTTGATCACCAGCAAAACTTGAAACTTAATGGTATAATAAGTATTAGTTGTTAATCAAACTAACAATCCTTTGGTACTCCTTTATTTCACCATTTGGCATGGTTTTTAAAAGCCTGAGCTTTATCTATTTAAGGACACAGGTATATATATATATTCAACACAATAATAATGTGTCCATATGTAAAGTCTGTGTGTGATACCTTGAGGGTGGGGATTCAGACAAAAATCACTATTTTTTTTCTTGTGGTACCGGGGATTGAACCCAGGGGCGTT
The DNA here is from genome assembly GCA_004027185.1 of Glis glis. NCBI lineage: Eukaryota > Metazoa > Chordata > Mammalia > Rodentia > Gliridae > Glis > Glis glis. The sequence goes on from PVJS01025268.1 coordinate 11,858, forward strand.
TTACCTCCGAGCTACACCCCTGGCCCTATTTTTTATACTTTATTTTGAAACCGGGTCTTACAAAGTTGAGGAGGGCCTCACTAAGTAGCTGAGGCTGGCCGCGAACCCGGATCCTCCGGTCTCAGCCTCCCAAGTACTGGGATTACAAGCGTGCGCCACCACGCCCGGCCTATTTTTTTTGCAGTACTGGAGATTGAACCCAGGGGCATTCTACCTCCAAGCTATACCCCCAGTCCTATTTTTTATTCTTTATTTTTGAAACAGGGTCTCACTAAGTTGCATGTAATACATGTAAGTTGCACTGGGCCTCACTAAGTAGCTGAGGCTGACAGTGAACCTGCGATCCTCCTGTCTCGGCCTCCCAAGTACTGGGATTACAAGCGTGCACCATCACGCCTGGCTCCAGAAACCACTATTCCAATTTAATCCTTTGAGTAACTTTATGGGCTTATTCTCATGAGGAAGCTGTCCAGGTCCAAATTTTTATGTGTGGTCATCCTACCCCATAAAAGTGTAATGGCTACACAGTGGTGTTTCCAAAGCTAAGGAATTTTAAGAAGCATAAACAAAAGCAACCAATTCCAGAAGAGCCTGTTATGATAATTACTTAGATTCAAATAAGCTTAAAGATAAGGTTTTAGTTTGTCTTTTCTCTGAACTTAAATGATTTCTCCAATATGCTTAAACCAAAGTATATTTCATTTTTATTTTATTTTATTTTGTACTGGGGATTAAACTCAGGGGTATTCTGCCTCTGAGCTACACTCCCAGCCTCTTTTACTTTGAAACAGGGACTTGCTAAGTTGCTGAGGCTGGCCTTGAAACTGCGATCCTCCTGTCTCAGCTTCCCAAGTACTGGGATTACAGGCATGTGCCACCATGCCCGGTTCCAAAGTATATCTTAAAAAGTTTATTTTTTCCATTTTATAACCACTAAGTCATTAATGAACATGATATTAACAATACATGTAACAGGAATTAATCAAAAGTAAATTATCATAAAATGAATAGCCAAGAAAACCCGAATACGGATATTACTTACATGACAATAATGTTAGCTGTGCTTGAATGTTCCTTTAATAATTCATTTAACCTGATCTGCCGGTATGTCTGAAATGAAACAGGACAAAGTCATTCCCAGACCACTTGAAAACCAGACTCTAGGATAGCTTGGGGATGAAGATATAGCTCAGTGGTAGAGCACGTGCCTAGCATGTATGAAGCCTTGGGGTTCAATCCCAGGCACCCCCCCACACACACACACACATGAAAATCTAGCATAGTTCATAAATGATAAACAGACACAAAAAATCAAAATGAATTTTGGCGTAATAAAATCTGTTTCCTATTTAGTGGGAAGCATCAGTTTTTTTTCTATTCACATATAAACCCACTAAAAGTAGATTTAATTTACAAAAACAGTTTCTCCCGCATCAAAATATGGTCCTTGGTATTTAAGTATTAGGCATTGTTTTTTAAAAATCACATAAAAAATCAATGAAAGGAAACGAGAAAGGATACCTTGGTCTTATAAAGCTCAAGCTCATTGTCTGTTATTCGCCAAGGTTCATCTTCTTTCATTTTATCTGCAATATCTTGTTCTTTATCATCTTCGTGAAGTCTGTATGGCTCAATCATTTCATCAAAAGCTACAATACTGAAAAGAACAGAAAGAATACCGACACTTAACCCTGTTTTAAATTATATCACAGGAAAATCATAAACGGTAAATTATAGCTTATATAGTTAGTGCTTCTAGTCTATTATGCTTCTCTCCAAATCCCAACTATAATACTCAACTTAGAAAATAGCAGTTTCTAGTCTCCCAAACTGATCAGAAATTTATCACCACACTGCCAATAATAAAACTGTTGCTAAAGCTAATCTCCCTGTATCTACCATTGCCCCTGTGCCCACTCCCCTCAACCTAAGTTCTATCATGGTAGCCAAAATGATCCTTTTAAGTAGTAAGTCAAATTGTGTTACTTTTTTTTGGTACTGGGGATTGAACCCAAGGGCATTCTATGACTGAGCTAACCCCTTTTTATTTTGAAACAGTGTTAATTTACCATGAGCTGGCCTCAAATCTGCAATCCTCCTGTCTCAGCCTCCCAAATACTAGGACTGCAGGTGTGCACCATTACACCTGGCTAATGTGTTACTATTTCACTCAAAATACAAAAAGCGCCGGGCATGTTGGCACATGCCTGTAATCCCAGTACTTGGGAGGCTGCGACAGGAGGATTGCAGGGGTTCAAGGACAGCCTCAGCAAGTAATGAGACCCTGTTTCAAGATAAAAATAAAAAATATGGCTGGGGGTGTAGCTTGGAGGTAGAATGCCCTCAGGTTCAATCGCCAGTACCACCAAAAAAAAAAAAAGTTTTCCAAACTCAAGTGCCAATGAATAGAAGTATAAGAAAATGTACTAGAATGTTCTGAAAAGAGAAAAGGGGAGAAAGTAAAAATTAAAGAATTGCTAGATCCAAAGATAGTTACCAGGACAAAAGATAGTGAAAGAACATACATGACATTGTAATCCCCTGTGGATATGAAAACATTTCTCAGTGTCCAATGTGGTACATAAATCAGGTGTAGTGATGCACTCCCAGAATCCTAGTACTTGGGAGGCCGAGGCCAGCCTGGACAACTCAGGGAGACCCAGTTTCAAAATAAAAGTCTGCGGGTGTAGCTCCGAGGTAGAATGCCCATGGGTGCAATCCCCAGTAAAATACACACATACACCCCTACATCTAGTATATATTTTATAATAGGAAATGATGAAAACCTTAAGAAGTATATACCTTATTATTTTCTATTTAAAGTGAAATCTTTATATTTTTTCATCTTTCAGGATCAATTTTATTATAAGATTCATAAGAAACTTAAATTTATTAAGAACCATTTCAGGGCAGGGAAGTTTCCCAGGAGAAAGTTTCTGAGGTTTCTCCCAGGTGGGGGGATCCAGATGGCTTCGTGGCTGCAAACCCTGTGGAGAAGTCCCAGGCAGTCTGCATGTCCCTCCTGCACTGTCAGGGTCCATGCTGGGCCGGCCCGTGTCAGGGTGTCCACTGGAGACACTGATGTTGAATAATCCTCGGCATCTCTGCTTCCCTTTCACTGGGCTACTTGGATGGGTCCAGGGTGAATCGTTAGGGCCAGCAAGCAGCAGCAACATGTTCATATAAAACAGGTCACAGCGAGCCAGTGCCCTCTGCACACGTGCTCCATCACTAGGTATATGTAGTCGGCGGCCAGTGAGCCAGTGCCCTCTGCACACGTGCTCCATCACCAGGTAGAGGTAGTCGGTGGCCAGTGAGCCAGTGCCCTCCGCACACGTGCTCCATCACCAGGTAGAGGTAGTTGTTGACCAGTGAGCCAGTGCCCTCCGCACACGTGCTCCATCACCAGGTAGAGGTAGTTGTTGACCAGTGAGCCAGTGCCCTCCGCACACGTGCTCCATCACTAGGTAGACGTAGTTGGTGGCCAGCGAGCCAGTGCCCTCCGCACACGTGCTCCATCACCAGGTAGACATAGTTGGCAGTGTCTACAATCTGAAACACGTGGACCACCTCCGAGTACTCCACAGTCCTCATTATATCCATTCCAGATAGAACGAGGGGGAGCGTATACCTGTCCTTAGGACCTTCGCGGCCACCTCCGTCCCAGGGAGGATATAGCAGGCCAGTTTGACCTGGACAAAGGTGCCCTCACGATGTCCCTCAGAACCTCATAATGGCGCTTGAGGGCATCCTCGCAGGGAGAGCAGGCCGAGAGGCCTGGCCTGGCCTCACTCCTCTCCCTCCTAGCCCTGTCCATCGAAAGCTGCAACAGCAACTAACGATGCTAGCTACAAAAACAAAACAACAAACAAAAGTGCCACAAAATAACAAACCCGAACTAACACACCACACACAAAACAACGCCAAAAGCGCAAACCAACAAATCAGATCCGAAGCCACCACACCGCCAAACGAGCTAAGAGTCTGACAGGTCACCACCCAGAGCTCCCTGTGCTTACAGACAAAACGCAGCCCCGGCGAGGGCCTCATATAGCCGGGGCTTGAGGCTCCCTCACAGTGGCTCCTTGTGAGGTCACAGCCAATGGGGTCACGGCTGGGCGTGGCCCACTGGGCTGTCTCACTTTTGGGCCTCCAGGACCTTTTCCACTTAAAGACTTCAGAGGCTTTTTGCTTAAATGGGTTATGGAGACTGATGTTTAGACATTAACATTTGCAGGATGCTTCAATGACCTATTCACTTCAAGTCTGAAAATCTGTAAGAACTTTTGGCTTTTAAAAAATACTTATTGGTGCATTATAGTTTAAAGACCTGGAAATTAGGCCTGGGATTTTGAAAGTACTAGAGAAGTCCAACACTCCAACATATAGGCACTGGTAGAAATTTCCTCAAATAAGACTCCCAAACCTCAGGAAATTAAAACAAAAATCAATGGGATGACATTAAACTAGACATATCTAAACTCAAGGGCTGAAAATCTTTTTTTTTTTTTTGTGGTAGTAGGGAATGAACCCAGGGGCATTCTATCTCTGAGTTCCACCCCCAACCCCCAACCCTGTTTTATTTTTTTCTTTTGAAACAGGGTCTCACTAAGTTGCAGAAGCTGGCCTCAAACCTGCAATCCTCTTGTCGCAGCCTCCCAAGTACTGAACTTACAGGTGTGTGCCATCATGCCTGGCTCAAGTTCCTTTTTCTTTCAACTCAGAATGACTGGTGTCAAAAGGATGGTTACACTTCACTCACATCATGATACTATAACAAAATGCTCTACTCCCTAAGACAACATAGGGCACGTTGTTAACATCTACAGGACCTAGAGGAAGGGACCTGTCATCGTCATCATTTCCCCATACGGTCCTCACCGAGTTTCTCATCAGAAACCCCGGAATGCAGAAGGCAGTGAGCTGACAGACTCAAAGTGATGGAAACCACACCTGTCCGCCAGGAATCCTACAGTCAGCAAAAGTGTCCTTCCCAAAGGAGGGGAGTTGAAGGCATCCCCAGACACTTCGGTCCCTTCACACTTCTGTAACAAAATGCCTGAGGCTGGGTTAATTTATTAACAACTGAACTTGATCTCGGAGCTTCTGGAGGCTAGCAGGTGTAAGGCCAAGACCCCGGGATATTCAGTGTGTGGAGAGCACTGGCTTCCTCCCCCAACATGGTGCCTTGCTGCTGTGCCCTCACATGCTGGAGGGGCAGGGAGGTTGAACTCATTATCTCAAGCCCTTTCCTTTTTCCTTTCTTTTGTAGTGCTGGGGCTTGAACCAGGGGCACTCTACCACTGAGCTACATCCCCAGCCCACTTTATTTTCAGAGATGGTCTTGCTAAGTTGCCCAGGCTGGCCTCCTATTTGCGATCCCCCTGCCTCAGACTAGTGAGTAGCTGGGATTACAGGTTTGTGCCACCGTGTCTGGCTTAATATGAGTGTGCAGTGCTGGGGATCAAACCATGGCCGTGTGCATGCTAGATGAGTGTTCTTTATTTTTTTAAATAAATTCTTTTGGGGGTACTGAGACATTCATGACTGAACCCAAAGACATTCTACCTTTGAGCTACGCCCCAGTCCCACTTTCCTCTTTAATTCTGAAACAGGGTCTCACACCACGTTGCTGAGGGTAGATGAAATCTATATCAGTCGTATCATTTACTTATTCAACACTTACCAGAGAATAATTTGATAAGAGTAAACACAATCATCATAACAACCTCTATATATCATTTTCATGTAGAATATCCCACGAGTAGAAATTCCTTACTAGAAGAATTCTGAATCAACTTTTGTAGGCAAATTCTTAGAATCAATTATTACAGGAAAATTCTTGGATTCTCCTATTTTAGCAATAAAGCCAAACAGTGGAAAGGAATAGGTAGAATGGGGATTAAATGGTTATGTGAGCAGGAACAATGGAAATTTAAAGAACTATCTGGAATTTCTGTGGCATGAACAATTTTCAGAGAGCATGTGTAAAAAAGCAGTACTCACATCGGCATTGGCATGCCAACTATCAAGCCGGCTTCACATAAAACTAATGGCAGGAAAAACACTCTGGTAATTAGTTTAAGTTACATTGTCTGCGTCTGTGTAGGCCATCCATAAAAAGATAGAAATGTGTGGAGTAATTTATCCAGTAACTTACTTTTCTTTCTTTGGTTTCGTATTGATATCTCCTAGTACCATGATATCAGAGAAGTCTATTCGGAACTTGCTGAGCAAAGTAGCCATCCTAGAGCAGAAATGAACAGAATTCAGATACGTGAAGGATGTCTATTTTTATTCTACATAGGTCTGACTCTATAGATTTGAAAAGCATGACTTATCAGGTGTTAAAGTCCATCTGAATTAATTCATACTGTTCATTCACAAAGAAGATGTCTAAATTGCCTGAGATTACTGTTATATTATTTTACTTTTTCTGAATCTCCTCTTCTAGTATCCACTAATGAGTGGACAGAGAAAAACATTAATGATGAAATATTGAATAGAACTATTTTGTGTGTGGGGGGGTACTGGGGACTGAACCCAGGGGCACTCTCATCACCGAGCTACACTCTCAGCCCTTTTGAGACAGGGTCTCACAAGCTGCTGAGTCTGGTCTCAAACTTGTGATCCTCCTGTCTCAGCCTCCCAAGTACTGGGATTACAGGTAATGTACCACCACTCCTGTCTACTAGGTTTTTTAAAGCCAATTTTAGTCAAGTTATATTGGTAAATATATAGACTCAAATAAACACTAGTAAACAGTTTTAAAATTATTTTTTGATTATTCTTCCATATAATGCTTATCTCAAGGCCCAAATATGACTTTTGCACCAAAGTGAATAAGCAGTTGAAGGAAGCTTAAGCTCACAGCATTTGTTTTTGGTGGCAGAAGTGGGATTGAGATAGGCATGGAAAAGGGACAGCAAGAAGCCTAACTTCTCAGTAAATAGAAACCTTTTGGGGAACATAATTGGTAATGAAACATTGGTGACAACAATAGAAAAGTTGAAACACACACAAGAAAAACTATTAACAAGATTTTATGTTTAATTAAATGAAAAAATTTTAAATTAATGTGAGCCAGGCATGGTAGCGCATGCCTGTACTTGGGAGACTGAGACAGGAGGATTACAGGTTCGTAGCCAGCCTCAGCTACTTAGTGAGGCCCTCCACAACGTAGTGAGACCCTGTTTCAAAATAAAGAATAAAAAATAGGTCTGGGGGTGTAGCTCAGAGGTAGAATGCCCAATCCCCAGTACCACACACACACACACACACACACACGCACACACACTTAATGTGAAATATTAGAAAATGGATGATTTATAGGTCTAACTACTGAATTCATTTCTAGTATTTCTTGTATGACTCACTGATGGAAATAAAGAAACACCTAGTTGAATTCTGGGCTCTATCTCCTAACTGCCTACTATATACAGCACGCTAGACATTATAGGATCCACAAAACTAAAATTTAAGAAAAGAAATACAGATCAAAAAGTGAAAGCAGTAACAAGTGTACAAAGATTCATAAAGGAAACTGAATGGGCTGGGGAGGCAAGGGAAAAAAATGAGAAGGTCTGTGGCTTCTGAAGAACTGCGCTGGGTTTTAAAGAATGAGGCGTTGAACAGAGAAGGGCGGAGGAGAGAGTGAAGAGCTATTTACAGTGGAGAGACAAGAAGAGGCCAAGCGGTGGAAGCCTGAAATCACAAGCGTGTTTGGAGCATGTGCAGAGTGTACACCAAAAAACATGGGGGCGTATGGAGGAATGAATGGGAGATGAGAACAGAAAGGGAGCGGGCGGAGAGATCTCCGAGGGCCTTGCTGCCACCTTGTGACGAGTATACTTTCAATGGTAGCTCATGGAGAAGCTGTTAAGGTATTTTGGGTAGAGGAATCAGAAAGTCAAACTTTCCACATGAACCTGAGAGCAATGTGTGCCACAGGTAGGGGAAAGGTCAAAGACGAGGCACGCGTACTAGAGTGCAGGAGAGACGCACTGAAGCCAGAGCGAGAATCGTGGTGTGCACGCGGAGGAAGCGGACGGATGACAATGGCGTCCTGCCTTTCTGTCGTCTCAAAGCATAAAATATACCCCATGTATGAATATGTAGTTTCTGTGCGCTTTCTCCTCTGATTAGAAGGAAAAAGAAAGCTCAACACACCTTAATGCTGCAAGTATATAATAAAGAACTTCTAAAATGCTAACCAGTTAAAAATTACCACATCTAAGTTAAAAATTAAGTATTTTTAACTTAAATATTTTACCAAAGTTTACCAAAATTAACTTTACCAAATAAAGAGAATGAGGTTTTATTTAATAAGAATTTTAAGCTTCAGTATAGGGCACAGCAATTTGATTGACATTTTCTGGATTGTCTAATTTTTATCCTATCAAATCTGTATTGTGATAATGAAGTGCTATTGGATTAATGCCCTTCAATTTAAAATAAACTTACGCTCTCCGGTCATGGTCTATTCTGTTTATTTTTCCACCAATGAATACTCTGATCTTACAGTCTTTCCACTTTTTCTTGGTAGTCAGAAGATAAGGTATCAATAAAGTCAAACCTGAATTATAAAAATATAACAAATCCTTTAATAAATATCAATTTTTCAATCAAGAATTTTTTTTTTTTTGGCGGTACCGGGGATTGAACCCAGGGGCATTTTACCTCTAAGTTACACACCCGGCCCTATGTTTTATCCTTTTATTTTGAAACCGGGTCTCACGAAGTTGCAGAGGGCCTCCTCACTAAGTAGCTGAGGCTGGCTGCGAACCCGGATCCTCCGGTCTCCGCCTCCCAAGTACCGGGATTACAAGCGTGCGCCACCATGCCCGGCTTCAATCAAGAATTGTTAATTCAACTTAGTCTCTAAAGGCATGTTTATTACAACTCAATATTGAAAAAAATTCTTTCCATCCTTCCTTGATAATTCAGTCCAAAAGCCATTGGGCAGCTTTGGAAGAAGGAAGGCCCGACAGTCAGGGCTCTGGAAGGAAGGCGATCAGTGGCCTGGCAGTCAGGAAGTCAGTCACATACAGAAGGGTCAAGGAAATGAATATATTCACTGACCCTAACAGGAGCCAGGTTTCACCCTGAAATGAGAAGTATCAAAAGGAAGAGGCGGGGTTGGTGTTGGTTTTCAATCTCTGTATCTACACACAAACATATTTCCCAGCTATGTCCACTGAGACGGCCTGGGAGCAGTGACACCCTTGTAAGCACAGCGTAGCTAATGCTCTGGTCTTTACGTCTAAATACCGTTCTCCACTAAAAGGGAATCAGGGCTCCTTGGATGAAAGGTTCCATCCATGGCTACTGTAGGAAGAGTATGAAAGTACAAAATTAAGCCTGGAACATCACCGTATGTCAGAAAGTAAATCCATAAGAGAACAGGGCGTAACAAATGAATACAGAAGTTAGCTTAAGGACGATCCCACTAGCTAAATATGGGAATAAATTATATCCTATTGAATGAAGTAAGAACCAGTAAGTCCACATTGATAGAAATAAAAATAGAAAGTTCTTCCTTAACATAAAATGTCAACTAATAAATAAAACAATGGGATTGAAAAATCATCATTTGGCAACCACAACAATAACAAATTTAGGCAGAAAAAGCAATGATACTTAGAGTTATCGGTAAAGGCTGTAAAAGAATGGTATATATACACAGCCTCAAAGTCCCCCCCCCACACTTTTGTAATTATAAAGGGGGGTGCAACTTCTTAGTGGGTAAACCTGCTGAAAAATTCTACTCAGTGGTCAAAGTTAACTCCACCAGTGATGGGACAAACCAGCATCGTGGGCCACCTCGACCAGCTGGACAGAGGGGCACGGTATAGCGCTGAGATATTTCTGCCAAAGCCATATAACTTAAAAGTAATTATGATGAAACATCAAATAGCATTCTAAATTGAGTGACATTCTACAAAATGGTCTGTAATGTTAAAATAAATGTTAAGGTTATGAGACTCGAGGTACTGAGCAACTCCCCAGTGAAGGATAATGAAGAGACAGGACAACTATGAATCTGGAATGAATACTTGCTGGCAAAACTCGCATGGGGTCTGTGGGTGAAAAGTGCATACCACTTCTTGGTACTAGTCGCACATCTTCAGTAAATTTTATATTATTTTAAAAATATATTAATGACCTTACCTCCATCATCAAAAAGCCACCAGACATCAATAGTATTCTTTCCTTGTTTTTTCTGAAACTGCGTACTAGCTTCAAGAAGCTTTTGGTCAGCTACATTTAAAGGTGCAACAGGGCCTTTGGATTCTAAAGGATTAAGCAAAAATAAGATATAAGGGAAGTAAATATTGTAAATCTTTTTTGCTGAATTCCTATAATTTCCTAACTTTTGTATATTCAAATATGTTCATAATATAGATAGTTATATATGGTATCAAAGCTTGCGGTTGTTTATAATTGAAATATACTTTAAAATGGCTACAGATAAATACTTCCTCATAATACTTAAACTCATCTAAGTTATCTTGCCTAATCTGTAATATTCTGAAGCATCCTGATGAATTTAAGAATCATAAATGCCAATCGAACAATTATACTTGACTACTGGATTTTGGTTTTCTTGGAAAGCTGTTTCAGGCTAACTGGACAAATCAAGTTTATACCTATTCTGTGAAAATACATCTTTTGTAATCTGATATCCCAATAATTAAAGGTCAAAATGTTTAAAAATAAATATTTGTAACATAAATGACAGAAGGGAGTTGAACACATACCAATATAATCTTACACTTATCACAGTGAAACCTCAGTCTATAAAGTCATCTTTATCTTTTGTCCTCTCAGTATGTGATACCCAATTCTAAAGACACATAAAATCACCACATCTTTCTCTGAACCACAGAAAGATGGTGGGAACTCCATGGAAGGACACCCATCCGCTGCAGGTCTAAAGGACAACAAACCAAAGGACTTCCCATGAATTAAAAAATGAAAACAAAAACAAAAATTAGCACTGGCTCTGTGAACAAGCAAATGACTATTATGAAACTCCTCCATTAAAAGCAGAAATCCACAAGAGGAGATCCGATCGCTTCAGAAAAAGCCTATCGTTCACTCTCCATGCTGCCGCGACGTACGCAAACATGACAAATGAGTGTGCGTGATGGAATCGTACGGCTATCAAACCACACTGCTCGTAACTCTCACCTCTCTCTCCTTCTCATAAACTCATGTACGTTGACATGACTGTATCGCCAAGCGCAGCACGACTGTGAGAAATATTGTAATTTTTAAAATGAAAAAATATATTAGTATGGAAATTGAGGACTTGGCTTGGAGCAACTGATGGTAGAGAATGCAAGTGACACTGTAAATAAACCCATTCAGTGTCCCTACTTATCATCTAAACCATGCAGTTTAAATTTAAAATAAAAATTACAACTGGCTTTCTGGATCTGAGTATCTCAGAAATGCTACGATGACTTAAATTTTTATTTATGACATTTAACCTCATCCCAGAAAGATTTAAATCTAGTTGGACTAATAATTTTTTCCAGTCTGCACTTAACAGATAACTGTAACATCACCTCACCATGGAATTAAAAACTAAAGAAAAAGAAAATAATAAGGCTGAAGTTAAAGAGTTAACAGCATGAAAAAAGGGATTAAAATAAAATGATGAAAAATGCCTGCCTTTTTTCAACAGTGGTTGAGTTGGAGTCTTGCCATCCTCTTCCTCATCTAGATTATGTTTAAAAAACACAAAATATTAAGTTAATTCCTTTATATTAATAAAATAATGAAAATGTAAGTAGAGCACAATTATAAACATAGTATGAAGCAACAGTCCATGAAAAATGATCAAGACTGAAGATTAGTATTTTCTACACTGAGTGGTCAAGATTTTTAAAAAGCAAACATATTTTAACCTATATAGGGCAAATGATTAACACTCACCCTGAAATTTAATTCCTGTAAAATTATCCAAAAAAAAAAAACCTCAACAGATTTCTTTAAAGTTTTAAATGTTCACCCTTGAAATCAGTTGAGAAGATACTGAACTACAGTTTATAGAGTAGATATATGACATTACAAAATTGATCTTGCAGATAATACATAAATTTTCAACATGCCATTGTATCACTGTACGAGTTACAGAAAAGCAGTTTTAGAAATATTTAATGGATTTGGTATTTATAAAAGTTAATCACCATTTGAAATATTAAGAAATTTGATCAGAGACAGGAGTCTTTTGCTTTATATAAATGCCAGGTTATACGGGAATGATTTTCTTCAAATAAACTTACATATGTATGCATGTATGTGTGCATATTCATCCATTTATATTTAATATTCATCCATTATATTTTTTTTTGCTGGTTGCTGGTTTCCCTAACCTCATTTCTTTTTTGCATGTCGTCTGTATTGTTTGTTTAAGGCACATAAACTCCGGACTTGGGCAGGAGAGCATGCTGCAGTGGGCTTCTGGGTTAGACTTCCGGGATTCAAGTATCATCTCTTATCTCTTTCCTAGCTGTGTGAGCTTGAGCTGATGCCCTAGCTCCTAGCCTCCCTCATCTGTGGAGGGGTCAGCAGTACCTACCTCTTCAGGTTGCTCCACTCTAAGTGCTGATGCAACGCGCCCAGGGCTGGGCACAGAGCAAGTATTCAAAGGGTGTTCTTTTTGTCCCCTTGCAGACTGCCTGCCCCAATAACCAAGTCGGACTAACCAAAAACTGTGACTACATAATAACTACACCAGAATGTTTCCAATTCTGAAGACTTTTACATTGTATAAACTTCTCTGCAGTAGTTATGCTGACTTAGAGAACTGACCCAAAAGGAAGTAAAGACAAAATAAAGCCCATATTAGGTATGAATGCTTATTTTTATGTATGTTATGGAAGAATTTATTATGTTTAATTTTATAATATTAAATGTTACTGTTCTTTTAAAGTAGATACTTAATAGTATCGCCTTTTTTTCTTTTTTGGTACTGGGGATTGAACCCCAGGGGCATTCTACCTCTGAGTTACACCCCCAGCTGATTTTTCTTTTTTTGAAACAGGGTCTCGCTCAATTGCAGAGCCTGGTCTTAAACCTATAATCCTCTTGTCTCGGCCTCCCAAAGTATCTGCCTTTAATAAAATGAAAAAACTATGGAACATTCTGTATTCATTTAAAAGAGCTCAGAAATGTCAAGGAAATCTTGACATTTCAAAATGATTTAAACTAAGTTAAAGGTACATGTAGATTTTTACAACAGAAAGACAAGTAGAAATGTACTGAGTTTCCTACTCTATAACAATAACGACTTTATAAGATTGTGACTCATGTTAATAAACTAATGGATAACATCTACTAAAATGTGGGAGCACAGAGTATCTGCTTGATAAATACTAGTTGTTCCCCTCCCAACACAACTCCATGCATTAATTCCTAACAGACTCAGTAGAGAAAGGATCTGTTTTAGGCAAGAGATATGGACAAAAAAGAAAAAAAAAATGTAGGACGAAATGAAAAAATGTACACCGTAAACTAGAATAAACACAGGAACAAAAGAACAGTTCAATTTGTGGAGTTTTGAAGCAAAACAGAAAACAATTATAATCAATCCAGCAAAGAACTGAGAGGGAAAGTGTGTCAACTATACTTTCAACTACTAATCCTCTAAGCAAACAAGGTACATGACAAAAAGCAACACTCATGCTTCCAAGTAATCTATAAGCTGCAGAGACTTGATTTGTCCAAGGTTATCAATTTCAGAAAAAGAATGGTAATCATTTTATAGAAACCAAAAGTATGCTATGGTTTGATGATTTACAGTGCAGATTTTTTTTTTATTGCGTGTGAGCTAGGAATAGGACAGGGGGAGATACGAGTCTGAACAGAGATAGGAGAGTGAGGGCGGGAGAGTAAGATTTGGAAGTCATCCCTCTTCCCTTCTCATAATCATGACATATAGGTTGTGGGTAAAATTTTCTGAACGTCTCATGAGATCTGTTATTCTAAAATTACCATCTTCCTTCAAAGTTCAGACTTAACCTATGCTTCAAGTTAAACATGTTTTATTTAAATCAAATATAAAGAAAAACACACAAGTCTTTGTTAGTAAGTAATTCATTGGCATGGTTTCTGTTCTATAATTCACTGTAATCCCTTAAAATACCTAGTGATTTTGTAGCCATTTTTGTAGGTTATAAATTTTATCTGATCTAGTAGAAATGAAGTGCTATGTTTGAGAACAGGCTACTGTATAATGTGTAGTGTATAATAAAACCCATTTCCCCCCAAATTAAAACATTACCATTAATAAGACTCCTTATTCGAGTGAAAATTACCTTTATGTGTAACAGATTTTTCACCAGGTGGTTTGGAAGTATCTAAATCCGACTTTTTACTATACTCCACATTTAATACCACATCCTTGGCCCCAGGAGATTTCTCTTGTGATGACAATAATTCTTCTGTAGACATGAAAGCATTTAAAATAGCATATAAAATCCTGTTTTAACTGTTCAAGGCATCATGTTTTAATAATTAAGTGACATTCTAAAGCAAAGTTTATTACAGAACAGTAAGTTTACTCTAAATGATTTCTTATGTAAACAACTGTGATAATCTGTTTGGATGACTCTTCACTTAGGTATTTCAGCCCCAACTATGTGGCTAAGGTATGTGAATTAGGTGCTAGAGGGCAAAGAGTGAAATTCATACAACACTTGAATCTGCAAGACAAAAGAATGATAAATAGTATGTGAAACAAACCCTATTCTCAAAATCGATTACAAATGTAAAATGTGACAAGTGTTTACATGCACGCCAGAAGAAGACAGATATCACTAAAAAATTTTACCTGTAACTATGACGCCAAGACCAAAGGTAGTCTTTCCCTAACAAGCTCATGGTAGAAGAACCATTTCTTCACTGTGAAAACAGACTCACTCTTTTTTTGGCAAGGAGTTAGTGAACATTTAACTCCTACTATAAAATACTTATCATAAAGACAAATATAAAATTGATAATTTGCTCAGAATCCTCGTCCTTAATTGTGTGAATAGAAAACACCAGACTCTATGAAGTCCACTGGCCAGCACTATGCTAGGAGTTCACAGGCCTTATTTCCTCTTTAATCTTTACAACAATCCTATGAGGTAACTCGGCTTTAACAGACAAGGAAACTGTGGCCAGGAAGCCACCAAACTTGCCCATGCTGCAAACCTAGGGGAAAAGGCCAGGATTGTTAAGAGATTGGCCTGGTTCCAACACCTGTATTCTTAATTCCTATGCCAAATCATATTATTATATATCCAAATCTTAATGGCAAATAAGGCTTTCATAAAACATTTTACAATGATTATAAATACATGAACATTTTTAAAAACTCTCAATCACATTTAACCTCAGTAAGTTATAAAACTATGTAATTCATCAGCCAAACTGTGATACTTCTGAGTGAAAGGGAACACTATTTATAATTCAGAGTTAATAGGTATTAAGTCATGAACCCTAAACCTCAATTGCTGTTAGAGCAAGAGAAAATTGAAATCATGTTTTTGCCAGGCCTACTACACAGTAAGAAAATGCATTTTCAAGAAGCCATGCTTTTTTGTTACACGGATAAAGACCTCAAAGTGTTTCTTTCAAGACTGTAGACTAATCTTAAATAGAAGGAGGGAGGGAAGATTAGAACGGTTTAAATACAGAAACAGATGACAATAGTTCATTATAAGCATCTTGGCTATTTAAGCTTAACTAATTCTCCCCTCCCACCGAGCTACACCCCCAGCCCTATTTTTTTATTCTTTATTTTGAAACAGGGTCTCACTAAGTTGCAGAAGGCCTCACTAAGTAGCTGAGGCTGGCCGCGAACCTACCATCCTCCTGTCTCAGCCTCCCAAGTACTGGTATTATAAGCGTGTGCCACCAATGCCCAGCTTAAGCTTAACTAATTCTGATGATTTGGTTATATATAAGGGGAAAATGCATATTTTTCTAAGCTCATAATTTTTTTTTTTTTTTTGCGGTACCGGGGGATTGAACGCAGGGGCATTCTACCTCCGTGCTACACCCCCAGCCCTATTTTTTATACTTTATTTTGAAACTGGGTCTCACGAAG
Organism: Glis glis; assembly: GCA_004027185.1. Classification (NCBI taxonomy): domain Eukaryota; kingdom Metazoa; phylum Chordata; class Mammalia; order Rodentia; family Gliridae; genus Glis; species Glis glis. The sequence continues at coordinate 27,963 of PVJS01025268.1, forward strand.
TTGCGGAGGGCCTCACTAACGAGAGAGAGAGAG
>PVJS01025269.1:0-15722 GCA_004027185.1 Glis glis
AAGTTCTTTGTATATCCTAGATATTAGACCTCTGTCAGAGGGATAGCTTGCAAAGATCTTTTCCCATTCCGTAGGCTTTCTCTTTAAGCTCTTGATGGTTTCCTTTGATGAGCAGAAGCTTTGTAGTTTAATGCTATCCCACTTATTAATTCTTGTTTTAATTTCCTGTGCTTTGGAGGTCATGTTGAGGAAGTTCCTAAGACGGCGCTTCTTGATGGGCAGCGCGGAGAAAAGCCCCGTGACAACTTATCTAGTCAACTGTCCACTGTTCTGTGTTTTTCTTACACTTTAGAGAAACATTTTACTGTTAAGTTTAACGTCCTTGGTGGTTGATAACGAAGGCCCATCAAATATTAGTATTTTCTTGAGAAAACATATGTAACTCAAATGCATGCCATTGAAAATGGTCTTTTATTCTAAGTTTATTAGCATTATTTCAGAGAGGTATTTTTGAAACTGTGTCTTTGCAGAAGAGAGAAAGTATAAGACATTTTTAATGTGTTAAGAGAAAGTGTAATAGAAGCCACTCTTAATGTATGAAGAAAAAATATAATAGAAGCCTTTTTTGTGGTACTGGGGATTGAATCCAGGGACATTCTACCTCTGAGCTACACCCCCAGCCCTATTTTTTATTCTTTATTTTGAAACAGGGTCTCACTAAGTCGTGGAGGGCCCCACTAAGTAGCTGAGGCTGGCCACGGACCATGATCCTCCTGTCTCAGCCTCCCAAGTACTGGGATTACAAGCATGCACCACCACGCCTGGCTCTTTTTTTTCTTTTGGTACTGGGGATTAAACCCTGGAGTATTCTACCTCCAAGCCACCTCTCCAACCCTTTTTATTTTTATTTTGAAATGGTCTCGCTAAGTTGCTGAGGCTGGCCTCGAACCTGCGATCCCCTTGTCTCAGCCTCCCAAGTACTGGAATTATAGGTGTGCACCACTGTACCCAGCCAAGAAGCTATGTTTAATGTATGAAACATGTGCCACTTTAGAGTTCATGTCTAGCATCAGGGGACACAGGGAAGTATCTTTTGTGTCCCTTTGATTTTGAAAGTTGAGGCTTTTGTCTTTCACTTGACATTGAATGCATTTTCTCTCTGACTCTTGGTGACTTCGCTGCAGGCACGCACAGAGGCTGGGCTGCCGTCCAGATGCGTCTGCTCCACGAGCTGGTCTACGCTTCCCGGAGAATGGGGAACCCTGCCCTGTCAGTGAGGCACCTGTCCTTCCTCCTGCAGACCATGCTGGACTTCCTGTCGGATCAGGGTGAGTGAGTTCACACTTTGGTTCTTTTCAGGGCAATGTGAACACGGCATGCGTGAGGCCAGAGGACAGCCCGGGTTCAGGCTGGTGGCGTTGCTTCCGCCTTGCCCCGGCCTGCCCTTCCCCTTACAAGCCTGTGTCTTTTCACTTTCAATCCCCCCTCTGCTTTCCCCGAACTGTTTCCTTCCCTGGAATTGAAGCAGTCCCTCCGGCCCCAGGATGATGCAGGGTGCGCGTCTCCTATGGTGGCTGCGGGGTCTAGATGTGCTGGTTCCTGTAAAGTGTGCAGTGCGGACTGCTCACTCGGAACCTAAACGTGGAAGCGTGTGTGCGGCTGCCTTTACACAGAAGGAGAAGGTTCCTGTCCTCGTGCCTACACTGTCCTAAAATGGGAGAGGAGAGGGTTTCAGTCATAGTGAGTTCATGAACAACACAGCGTGAGTGTTAGCAGAGAGTTGAGGCTCTGGCTTGCAGGATGGAGCTGCGAGTCTCATCGGCCTGAGGAGATCATGGGCCTGATGAGATTGTTCACGTGCGTGGTGCTGAACTCGTCAGTCCGTTTCCCTGTGTCCCTAAACTTCCTTCAAACCACATGATGGGACCTCGTTCCCGGGATGGGACTCATGTCCTCCTCCTGCGATCTCCTCACTCACGAAGCCATCCTCCCACCCACCTGCTGAAACTCTGACAATTTTTAAAGAAAACGCCCGTGTGTCTGCAGTGATTTCTGTGGCCATTTATATTAGAAATAATTTCTCCTCCCAGGAGCCCCGTCCCTCTTGTTACCACTGTGTGCAAAGTGCACAGTACTCATCGTGGCTCCGTGGGTCCAGATGAGAGCAGGGCAACTGTCCTTTCTACTGAGGACTTCTGGTGACCGCGTGGGCACTGCTGTGACAGTGGCCCTGCAGACGGCATGCAGCTTCTCCCGTCGCTCCGCCGGTGTGCTTTGGCTTTGGCGTTGCGTTTGAGTTACTGTGGTAACTGCAGCATCCAGGCTGAGCAGCGAGATCTTGGTGGAAGCTGCCTCGATGCATAGTTTGCTCTTTGGAGCGTCTGTGAAGTTGGCCAGGAGCCCATAGGGCGTGTTCCCAGAATGCCCATCTCTTCAGGGGCTGGGCTGAGGGTGCTGGGGCACCTGCGGGGTCAGCCCCCACGTGCTCGGTTACCTGTTTGCTCTCTCCATGCCCCCAGGGCATGCCACTGACCTCCTCCTCTCTCCTGGGATTTCATGAACTGACCAGAGATCCAGCGATTGTAACTGGCAGGGGTGAATCCCGAGTGCCTCCCTACCCGTGGCCCCGTCCCTGTCCTTGAGCCAGGGCTCTGTTGTCATGTGTCCCCATACCATGCATATTTAAATACATAAATCTCACGCACCTGAGGGTCCTTCCTGAGCTGTGGACACCTCCACCTGCCCCACCTGCCGCCTTGAGTGCCCCCTCACACACACCTTTACCCTGCGACCCCTGCATTTCCTCTGGGCGCCTCCACAGTCCCCAGCAGACGGGGACCCTGTCTTCATGCACCATTGCAGGAGTCATTTCGTGACCAGTCATGCAGTCAGTTGGTCGTTGCCCCTGTTCCCTTCAGGAGTGTTTTGCCTGTCTGTTGGCTGTCACGTTTCTCGGGGGCTTGGACTGTGTCATCCCTTGGGTCCCTGCACTTTAATCAGGACATTGGAAACACTTACTGCTTGTTAAGTGGCTGAGCTTGGGCTGGGATCCGTTAAGTGGCACGATCCACTCCACTCTCCTACGCCCAGCTGATGAGCCTGACCTTCCCTGCGCCAGGCACGTGGCGCCCTGTCCCGGCTTCACGAGGCTGCTCTGCCAGCCTCACGCGCTCACAATGGCCTCTGCACGTGCCCGAGGGGCGGCCACTGGGAGGACAGAGCAAGGGGGGGCACGGGGCTCTCTGCTCCTGTTCCATAGCTTTCGCCATTGTGTCAGTGGCGGCCACTGGCTGTTGCTGAAAGGCCGTGGGTGTATGCGCACGTGTGCTGGGACTCGGGCTCAGCGTCTTTCTTCAGGTGGCAAAGAAAACCTCCGCATGAACATGTGGTGAGGGTCCCACTGGGGCCTCTGGAGTCTTCTTTGCTTCTGACCCTTGGCTTCCCCTTCTTTCTTTCTTATCCTGTTTGTTTATATTTGAAGATGTGTTTGCTTCTAAACGTATCCTTCAATCACTGGACTTACCCCTCATGTGATCCCTCAGAAAGGGTGACGTGTGTGCTCTATGAGTAACCAGGCATTTTCTAACAGGTCAAATCAACCTGTTATGCATATAAAATATTTAAATATAAAATATAATTGGAACGACACATCTCATCATGGCCCATGGTCTGGGTGTGACCAGTTGAAATAAAGCACAAGCATAGGGTCGGGGTGGAAGAGGCCTGGGGTGCCACTGTGTCCTCAGGTGGTCATGCACAGTGTCATGTGTGTGGCAGGGTCCTACGGCTATGACGTTTTGTGCTGTGATCTGTCTCCAGTGCATCTTTATGGGTTGGAATCCTGAAAACAGCTTGCTGGAAGAGAAAATACATTTGTTTATTTATTCATTTATTTAATTTTTGTGGTACCGGGGATTGAATCTAGGGACATTCTACCTCTGGGTTACACCTCCAACCCTATTTTTTTTTTTATTCTTTATTTTTGAAACAGGGTCTCACTAAGTTGCGGAGGGCCTCACTAAGTAGCTGAGGCTGGACGCAAACCTGGGTCCTCCTGTCTCAGCCTCCCAAGTACTGGGATTACAAGCGTGCGCCACCATACCCAGCTGAGAAAATACCTGATTGAAACCTGAGTTTGAATCAGGTACGGCAGGCTGTCTCTTTGCGATGTGTTCCCAGAGTTAGGGTAGAGGAGACTCTTGATCTCTATTTGGACAACTGAGGGACCCACGGTGCTCAGTGAGAGTTCCTATCAGGCGGCTTATGGGAAGCAGGGAGTCACCACCGCAGCTAATACTCCTTTCTAGGGTCTCGTTTGGCTGGGCGGCTTATTCCCAGCGAGAACGTCACGGCGTAGCGTGAGCTTCCGCGTATCTTTATTGTCATTAGACACAGTTGCCGTTTCTCTCTGGTGAACCAGCGGCACGCTCTTTCCTCTGGAGCGTGGGAAGGCGAGCAGCCGTGATCGATGGGGTCCTGGCTGTGTGTTTGCGGGGACAGGAAGATTTGTCTGCCCATAAAATGCTGAGAATATCTAGAGGTTGCTGGAGGTCATGTTAATTAGTGATTTAAAAGCACATCATTTAAAAGAAGAACTTGGGATGTTTGATGCTGCGGGACAAACAGCCGTGTGCTGACAGGCCCGCGTGGGATGTATTTGGTTGCTTGGACTCTTGGGAGGAGAGGGGAAGGTCGGGAGGGTGAGGGGTCTTTCCACTCACCTCACCTCCCATCCCTGGAGCCTCGGATCAGTTAATTAAACCCTTCCTGGGCCTTCGTTTTCTCATTTTGACAAGTGGACCTGGCAGCTTCTATGTGGTAGTTTGTTATTTTTAATGCTAGATATTTTGATTTACTGGGAGGCCTTTCCCCTGAAGAGCTCAGGGCATCACTGGCAGGCCTGATAATTAACATTTCTAGACATGGCTGCATTGGAGTTAAGCCTGGAGTAGAGGTGCAGGGGAGGGGGCGGAAGCAGTAGGAGGGGAGTGTCCTCCCAGCCTTGGGCCACTTGTAGACCCCGCTGGCTGCTTGCCTGGCCAGCCCCACAGGTGCACCTGGTGTGTGCCAGTGGACTCACAAGACAGGAGGAGGTTCTTTACATGACAGGGCCCTAAGCCCCCAAGACTTTTGTTATTTCTAGAAGGTGGAAGTATTGACTTGGGGACTGATGGAATTTTTTTGGAACCATGACTGTCTTCTGTTTCATGATCAGGGGCACGGGGTCACTTTTGTCCAGGCACAGAGCGTCATGGCGTTGTGGGCGTGGATCATCAACACTCTGTAGCCGTCTGTTCCCACGCTCACACTCACCTGCGCGGGTGGTACTAAGTTCTCGGTCATCCTCCGGCATCCCGGCACTTCCGTTCTGCTGCCCTCCTGCATGCTGCCCTTACTGCTGCCAGCATCCAGGTACTGCCCTCTTCCTGGCGGCAGCCCTGCCCCTGGTTGCCCGCGCTCTCAGGGACCCCGCCACTCTGGGCTGGGGAGTTGCTGGCCTGTGTCCCCACACCTCAAGGCCAGGAGCCGTCTCCAGGACCTGCACCAGCTCCTGGCACCTTGGGGCTCTGGGTGCAGGCCGTGTCTTTAAGTCCATCCTCTGCAGCGTGGCCACGTGGCTATTTCTTCTAACTGGCTACTTTAAAAATCCTCCTGAGGCTCTGGATCGGACTTTTTTTTTTTTGCGGTACCGGGGATTGAACGCAGGGGCGTTCTACCTCCACGCTACACCCCCGGCCCTATTTTTTACACTTTATTTTGAAACCGGGTCTCACAAAGTTGCGGAGGGCCTCACTAAGTAGAGAGAGAAAGAGAGAGAGAGAGAGGGAGAGAGAGAGAGAGACAGGGAGAGAGAGAGAGAGCTGAGGCTGGCCGCGAACCCAGATCCTCCGGTCTCTGCCTTCCAAAGTACTGGGATTACAAGCGTGCGCCACCACGCCCAGCTTGGATTGGACTTTTGAGCAAAGTTTGGCAAGTTGCTGCCTCTGGGTCCAGTGTGGCCGCTGCCTGGTTCCGGTCCTTGCCTTGATCATCTCAGGGAGTGTTCGCAGTGGCTGACACCAGTTCCTAGGAAAACAAAAGACTTGCTGCTTGGACAGCACACGAGTTGGAGAGAGAGTGAGGGGAGACAGCAGCAGGGCAAGCTGGCTCACACCGAAGCTGCCGTTGGGAGGAGAAGGCTTACCTGTGTCTTACCTGTGTCTGGGATGTGCTGCTGTGGGAGGAGCGTGATACACAGTCACGCACTGCGGGAGGTAGCACAGAACCCGTGTCTGGAAGTGTGCCACGGAACTAGACTTACTGTTGGAACTTGAGGTGGAGGAAATCGACCTTGCTAGCCTCCTCCCTGGGAAGAGTGGCTGGCCGATTTTCTAAGGATAGGGGGCTTCCTGCTAAAGTGGTCTGAAAGATGGCAAGGCTGGGGAAGTTGTGGCCAAACTGACTTCAGGGGATTCTTACTAAAACTGGCTCAGCAGGTGGAGGCCAGGGCCCAAGGATGAGGCCTGGTAGGAAAGAGGGCTCCCGGGAGCTTGTTCAGGGTTTGGTCAGGGAGACCTTTGTTAATACATAGTAAATACAGACGCTCACATGTGTGCGGCTGACTTTAGGGATCAGAGCTTAGGGGCTTGCGGCGACTGGCTACCCAGACTCTGTTGGGCAGTTGGGCGGGCAGGCGGGAAGGGAGTTGGATGTGAAGTGGGAAGCGAGGGCGAGCCATGACCCCAGAGGCTGCACGGGCCCCGTGGGGAGGCAGAAGCCATGTGGGCTTCTCATCACCTCCGGCCTCCCCAGTGGTGGGCTCCTGGGGAGAGGCTGGCGCCCTTCGCTTCCGCACTGGACAGTACCCGGCGAGGAGCTGGAGCAGCCATGGGTGGGACTCTGCCCCCTCCACCGTGTCAGTGAGCATGTCCCAGCTGAGTCCCCACAGAGGCCACCGAGTCCTCAGCCTCCAGCTCACATGCAGAGAGCTGACTCAGCTCCGCAGGAGGGGTCCCGGGAGATGTTGTTCTAGCTCAGCTAAGGGGACGCGGTGGTGAAGATTTTAATTTCTGGTGTGAATCTCAAGTCCGTTTTCAGGAAGCAGGAGATAAGTCCCCATTAAGAAGGAGCGTCTCTTTCTCTGTTTTTCGTCTCTCTCTGGCATATTTGCTATTTTACTTATTAACACCTGGGATGACTTTTTGTTTTGCTTTCTCCTTGGCAAGCTCATAATTACAGGTTTGGATGGAGCAGACAGGAAAAATAGTAATAACAATTCTTCTCCACTCCCTCAGATGGAGAAATATTGATCTGATATTATGTGATGCTTTCCGAGTGACCATGAATTGTATGCGAAGAGAAGAAAAAGTAAAGTTATCAGTTCTTCCTAAATTCTCGGTTTTGCCTGTAGAGATGATTAGTGGGGTCTTTTAAACGGAGATCTTTTCTAGGTCTTCCCTAGTTTCTGAAAACCAGCCCCCCTCCACTCCTCCCTTAGTTACTATTTATCTGGTTAGGAAGTAAATGCCGAGCAGCGCCATTGCTGCCCTGGTCACCCACAGAGGGGTTTCTGCATCGCACAGTTTGCGAGCTCAGATGTATGGAGAGAAATGCAAAATGCGCAGGCATATCCTTTTCGCTATGGGCTCTGTGAAATGCTTTTATGGAAAAGAAAGATGATGTATGGGGAAATAAGAAATAAAATCGGGCTGGGGGTGTAGCTCAGAGGTAGCATGCCTCTGGGTTCAATCCCTAGTACCTCACACACACAAAAATTTAAGTATGTTATAAAGTGATATATATATTTTTTGAGGTACCGGGGATTGAACCCAGGGGCATTCTACCTCTGAGCTGCACCCCCAGCCCTAATTTTTATTCTTTATTTTGAAACAGGATCTCAATAAGTTGCGGAGGGCCTCACTAAGTAGCTGAGGCTGGCCGCGAACCCGGATCATCTGGTCTCAGCCTCCCAAGTACTGGGATTACAAGCAGGCACCACCACGCCCGGCTATATAAAGCAATATTGAAAATAGAGATACGCTGTTTCCCTGTGCTTTGGTCTTGGAGGTCAGGGGTACAATAACATGACCATAATAATTGGAAATCTCCTGTGAGGCACACTAGCAGACTTCAAGTGCGGGGTGTGGGTTGAAGGCCCTGCACGTTCTTTGCTCCCATTAGGAGGCAAATGCAGACTTTGCGTCTGGGTCTCGGCCCTTAGCTTCATGTGACAAAGCATAGAGAGCTTCGATGTGGACTCGGACCACGGACGAAGGACGTGCCTTGTGTACTGCTACAGCAGCGTGTATTTTTTGCTCCCTATTTTCCATTCCCGACTTGCTTTTTCCCCTCGCATCCCCCTCCCCCCAATCGCACGTGTGGTTTCTTCAGGAGCTTTAATTTGCTATATTTCATTTTTCACCTGGGTGGGGAAGAAGGCAAGATATGCATATGAATTGTTTTGTTATAAAGAGTCCTGGTGGGCGTTCTTCCATAAAGGGGTATAATTTGTTTCCATTGCAATTTCTCCGATCCCCTTTGTTAGCCCAGCAATAGGCAGAAGCGATTGGACAAAACCCAGCAGAAATGAAGGGGGCCTTGGACTTCCTGTTACTTGTGTGTTGAAGAGATAAATGCCGTGTAGCACAACATAATGGGTACCTTCTAATAACGTACATTCTTGGGGAGAAACCACATGTGTAAAATAATGAGGTGAGGAAAAACTATCAAAATGTCAAAATATCAAATACATTAGTGGATTTACCAGGTATGGGAAAATACTAATTTATCAAGTTGTAGGTGAACCAAAATAGAACGTCCCCAGGTGGTATCACAAGGGACTCCTACGACTCCTCCAGGGCCTGGTCTCTGGAGGACAGGAGGCTCCCAGGGTGTGAGCTTCCTCTGCACAAAGAGCCAAGACGCCATGGCCCAGGCCCTGCCATTTTGGGCCTGGAATATGGCCACACATCCTATGGGGTCTCCCCGTCTCCCAGTCCTTCCTTTCTTGTCCAGCCTCCACTGGGGTGGTAAAGTGAGCTGTTAAAGCAGGTATTTACTTGTAGCATTCTTCTGGACAAATAGCCTCAAAGCATGTCTTTGCCGACAGCAATGAAGTTCAGGTGCCTTAGCATGTTCTCCAGTGTTCTGTCTGCCTCAATCCATGTCTAGTGGCTGCGGCTCCCAGAACATGGCCTCTGCGTCCAGCCGCTGTGCGCTTCTGCAGGCTCCCCACCACATGGGCAGGGCACTGCCCCCGCCTCCTGCCCTGTTTCCTGGACACCTTCGGGTAGTAAACTGCTTACTCGCTGGATGGTTTCCCCACTCATGTATTATAGGGTTTATCCAGTTTTAATTACTGGCCTCCATGTCTGTGAGCTGCCATGTGAAAGTTGGGCAGCTGGACTCGTGTCTCTTATTTTTTCTAAACCCAAGGCTAACACAAAGTCTGGCTCATAGAAGCTCAGTAAAAGCTTGTTAGCTGGGCATGGTGGCCCACGCTTATAATCCTAGTACTTGGGAGGCTGAGACGGGAGGATCCGGGTTCATGGCCAGCCTCAGCTACTTAGTGAGGCTCTCCACAACTTAGTGAGACCCTGTTTCAAAATACAGAATAAAAAAAAATAGGGCTGGGGGTGTAGCTCAGAGGTAGAATGCTGCTGGGTTCAATCCCCAGTACTGCAAAAAAAAAAAAAAAAGCTTGTTAAATTGAATTGCCTTCTTTTCTCTGGCATTGTTTCCTGGTCGGGCAAGTGAGGTTAATGCCTGTCTTCTCGTGATGCATGGTCAGGGTTAGAGATGACGTATGAAGAGCCAGACACGTGGTTTGTGCTCGGTAAGGAGTATTGATGTTGTTGACGTGGATTTGTTTCTGACTTCTAGACGAGTGTCAACATATGCCGTTCTGACACCAAAGAACCATCCAGTTTTCTGTTTTGATGAGTGTGCACGTCACTCTTAGGACAAGATGCTGAGAGCATGGAGCGGGGATAGGGACACTTGTTTTGGGCAGAGGACTGTGTGGGCTGTGATCTTCGGACTCAGGCAGAGCTGGCTTCGCATCCTGGCCCATCTATTAAATGCGACCTTTGACAATGTATTGACTTTACTAAGTCTGGTTTCAACTGTAAAATTAAGAAGTGAGTGGTTAGCTGGAGGATTATCAGAAATAACGTGGATCAGCTGCCTGGTGGAGTGCTGCGATAATGTGCAGTTGGGAAATGTTAGCCTTCTACTTACTTTACCCCTTGCTGGGTAGCCATTTCCCCCTGATGCCACGTGGTTCTTCAGCGCAAAGACTTAGGTATCTTCAAGCTCTTCGTGGGTACCATGGAGCATCTGAGCATCAGGGTGACCAGCTCAGGGTGTCGAAAGATGGCTTCTCCGCAGGCTCTTCACAGTCAGGTGGGAACAGATGGGAAACCTGTATATTTGGCTCTGCCTGCTTTTCACCTTTTTTTTTTTTTGTGGTACTGGGGATTGAACTCAGGGGCGTTCTACCTCCGAGCTACACCCCCCCCCCATTTGTTATTCTTTATTTTGAAACAGGGTCTCACTAAGTTGCGGAGGGCCTCGCTAAATAGCTGAGGCTGGCCGCGAACCCGGATCCTCCTGTCTCAGCCTCCCAAGTACTGGGATTACAAGCGTGCACCACCATGCCCGGTTTTGCTTTTCATCTTTAACTGACCGGTTTTCTTTAAAAAGCATTTAGCTCAGTGGTGTGGTTGCAGGTGCTTATTTATTGCTAAGGGTGACGTAGATGATCAAAATGTAGGCGCCTCTGCCTTACATGAGAGTTAGACAGGCAGAATTGATGAGCGTGGAATTCAAGCCAGAATGCAGCAGTGGGGTTTACACTCGCAGGCACAGAGTCTCGGAACTTGATGTAACTGGACAGGCCGAGCGGGCCGTGTGGACTAGGACTGCGGGCTTGCTGAGGGTCTGGCCTGGTTTTCTGGACAGAAGACAGGACAAGGAGTCAGGAGTGAGACTGTTGTCAGGCTCCTTCCCACCTGTGACCTTCTTATCTCTCTGGCTTTCACTGTCCTCCTCATAGGAAGGTAGGAATGGACCAGGTGCTCACTCATAGAAGCCCACCCATTTATTGCAAAGCTCTGTGTTAGATGCTGAATCTCAGAGTTGACGTAGAATCTTGAATCTGTTAATATTTTCTGTCACTTCCACGCGAGGAGTTAAAAATCTACTGTCAAAGTGCATTGAGCACCGCAGAGGACTCTACCTGTGGCTTTCTGACAGCTTGACCGTGACGCAGGAAGGGAGTGCGTTGTGGAGAGACCCAGCACTTTGTGCCACGGCACCTCTTCCGCTGTCTGCGATGTGCTGCGTCCATCTGCTCGGGTGCCACAGCAAAGCGCCACACGCCAGGCAGCTCTTACAGCGGACGGTATTCCTCACAGCTCCGGAGGTCATGGTCCCTGTGTCACCAGGGCTGGCTTATGTTGAGCCCTCTCTCCTAGGGCTCCAGGAAGCCGTCTTCTTCTTCTTTTTTTTTTTTTTTTGTGGTACCGGGGATTGAATGCAGGGGCGTTCTACCTCTGCGCTACGCCCCCGGCCCTATTTTTTATACTTTATTTTGAAATCGGGTCTCACGAAGTTGCAGAGGGCCTCACTAAGGAGAGAGGGAGAGGGAGAGAGAGAGAGAGAGAGAGAGAGAGAGAGAGAGACAGGGAGCGAGAGAGCGAGAGTTGTAATCCCACTACTCCCAAAGTAGTGGGATTACAAGCGTGTGCCACCACGCCTGGCTGGAAGCCATCTTCTTAATGTGTCTCTCCTCTGTGCACCTCGGAGTCCAGTCATCTTTTTTTATAAGTCATAATGGGTTGGAGCCCACCCTAGTGACCTCAGGGTACCTTAATCACCTCTTTAAAGAACTTGTCCCCAAGCCGGGTGTGGTGGCGCACGCTTGTCATCCCAGTACTTGGGAGGCTGAGACCGGAGGATCGCAGGTTTGCGGCCAGCCTCAGCTACTTAGTGAGGCCCTCTGCAACTTAGTGAGACCCTGTTTCAAAAATAAAGAATCAGAAATAGGGCTGGAGGTGTAGCTCAGAGGTAGATATGGTCGTGTTCTAAGATACTAGGGGCGAGTGCTCAAACATGAATTCTGTGGGATCCAATTCGTTCAACCTGTCACATGTACTGTGATCTTTCTCGTCTTGTCATGTCCTGTGCACTCATCCCTCCCCACTCCCGGGGTGCTGGTCACCACCCACCGAGCCAACTTTCATGCCCACAAAGAGTCACGGCAGCCCACAGTGTGCCGCACACTTGCGCTGCTTGTTTGGAAGTGGTCATGGGGTTGAAATGGAACCGACACATTTGGACTGAGCAGGCTGCCCACCTGCCCCGTGTCTCCTGTGGCCAGTGGTCCTCATTTGTCAACTTTGCTTATACATATGGCATGTGGACAGAAGACAGGGAGTTGGCCCATGCAGCCACCAAATCTTGCTGGTATCCTGCCACATTGACCAGAGAGAGGAAGAAGGCATCGAGTCAGGCGATTTTGGATATCATCTTAAAAATAAGATGGAGGTTAAGTCAAACTAATTGTATTTATTAAGCAACCTCTCTAGGTGTCAGGGATTCACGTTAGGGGAAGATATGGCAGATCTTTTGGTAAAATAAAATGCAGAGCCCTCTGCAGAGTCTTCGGGTTTATCTCTTCTCCGACTATATAAGTAACATCCACTTTCAGGGGACAGGACTCCATACTTAGTCCACAGTTTGAAGCCTGTTCTTAACGGCCCTTCTGGAACATCAGTGCTGGACTGCAGAACACCAGACCTGTTGTGCTGGCTTTGGCCGTTTGTCAACAGCCCCGAGGGTCCACGGTATGTAGGAAATGCCAATCTTTAGAAGGCTGGTGTGCAAAAGTGTCACGGGGCTACAAAGTGAGCCTCTTTGGCTGCCAGAGCCTAGATACTTCAGTGTGTCATTGTTACTCCCCAATTGTCATTGTGAAAATGATATGGCCATGAGGTGTCCATGAGCTCCTTCCTTCCCCTTCCCTTTCTCCCCTTCCTTCCTTCCTTCCTTCCTTCCTTCCTTCCTTCCTTCCCTCCCTCCCTCCCTCCCTCCCTCCCTCCCTCCTTCCTTCCCTCCCTCCCTTCCTTCTTCCTTCCTTGTGCTGGGGGTTGAACACAGGGCCTTGTGCATGCCAGGCAAGCGCTCTGCCACCGAGCTGCTTTCCCAGCCGTCCAAGGGTTCTCTCAACATTCCAAACATATTTTCTGCATTTTGGGGGAGAAGCCAGTAAGCTGCAAAAATCCAGGGACTGCTCCTGAATCTGAAGGCTGTAGTACATGTTTGAGTCACCCCAACAGTGGTATAAGAGACACTTCCGGAACTGTGAGCAGGGTGTTGTTTGCAGTCGCTACAGATGGGTTTAGAAGAAACAGGGCGACTGCATAAGATGTTGGAGATGCGGAGGATGTGCAAATGCCACGTCGGTCTCATCAGAGTGCACCGCAGGTCAGAGAGGGAGCACTCATGTGGCCAGGGCACTGAGCTCCTGGGGGCAGCGAGGGCCCAGGTCGACCTGGGAACAGTGGGGTCAGTACATGGAGCAGCGCCTTGCCTGCTCCGTGACCAGCCTGTTCATCTCTGACCCAATGGATGGGCCACGCTCCGGGCGCTCAGTTATTAGCTGCCTCTTTATCTCTCATCTCCAGCTCACTCTGTTTTCATATTTTGATTTTGATTAGAAAGTTCACAGCCACACTCAGCACCTGCATGGCTGAATGCTTACTGCATGCCCACACATGCAGCCTGCCTTTGACCCACCAGGTGGCCCATTTTGCTGACACAGGAGCAGGCTCAGGGCAGGGAGGTCCCCAGCCTGTCCCTGTGCCCTGTGTGGTGGGGCTGCAGGGAGGTGCTCATGGGTGCGGGAGGCTCGGGGCTACCTGCTCTCCTCGCCCGGTGGCCTGGGTCTCACTCATTCTGTGCCGCTTCTGCCGTGCAGATTGACAAGTCCTGACCTTCTCAGTCTGTCACTCATATGTCACAGTGTTGGTGTGCCCAAGTTTGATTAATTAATATCATACTTGCCCAGCCAGTAATTATCTTTTTTTTTTTTTGCGGTACCGGGGGATTGAACGCGGGGGCGTTCTACCTCCGCGCTACGCCCCCGGCCCTATTTTTTATACTTTATTTTGAAACCGGGTCTCACGAAGTTGCAGAGGGCCTCACTAAGGATAGAGAGAGAGAGAGAGAGAGACAGAGACAGAGACAGAGAGAGCTGAGGCTGGCCGTGAACCGGGATCCTCCGGTGTCCGCCTCCCAAAGTACTGGGATTACAAGCGTGCGCCACCACGCCCGGCCAGTAATTATCTTTAGAAGTCTCTTCCTGTTACATCTTTCCTCGAATGTAGCACCTTTGAGATGCAGAGGGAGAGCGACCAGGCTTTGCCTTGCAAGGGCCTCTGGGTCCTGAGCGTGCTGGTCCAGTAGTTGCGGGCCCTGGCATCTGTGCCTCTATGTACCTGAATGACTTTAGCCCTCACTGTCACGTGATGAGGGTAGTGCCTGCTGTGAGGCTGTCTTCAGGGAGAAAGTCAAGGCAGCAGGAGAGAGCTGACATGCCCCAGCCTCTTGGGTGGTCCCGGAGGAACTGGATTGCACCCCGACTGTCCTGCCCTGGAGTTGGGGTGACAGCCGGTGCCTTTACCCACTACCCTCCGCCGTCTCAGGCAGGCCAAGTTCAGTCACTTACCGTGATATCTTGTTGCTCTGTATGACAAGAGCAGAAGCCACCAGAGGCTGTGTCAGCTGCATCAGATACCACACCTCTGGCCTGTCCCTGCACCAGCGAGGATATCTATCAACTTAGATACGGTTGTTATTTGTTTGAAAGACAAAAATTGGATGAGATAGAAAATGTCAGATGTAATTTATTCAGCTGCTCCTTCATTTCGCCGCCAGCTCATTACTTTGCTACTCAGCCCAAAGAAAACGCATTAAAAGTTCGCCATTCGTCAGTGTCACAGTAGACGGGGACTTGGCCGGGCGAGGCGGTGCTGTACTGGGCCTTGATCTTGATGAGACGGAGCTCCGTCTCTCATTCTGCTGCGTTTCTCGGGGCCGACAGGGCAGGAAATGAAAGAAGTCATGCTTTGCCTAAGGATTCCCAGTGGTCCTGCATTTCGACACCGTGTTCCTTGTCCCAGCTCCGCACCACCCCTCTTGCTCGTTGCAGAGCAGAGGGGGCTATTGGGCTCGGACCCCTTGGCAGGATTGTAGCCGCCCCTGGACACAGGAGGAATATCTGTCGAACAAAGACTTAGGGTCTTGCGACATGTGGTCATCATGTCCTAACATGGAAAAGGCCTCTCACTTTCACGCTAGGCACCCATTGCTTGAGGGACGGGACCCTGACAGAGCGCGGTGATTTCACCCACATCCTCCACCTCGGGGAAGAAAAGCCGCGCAGCTGGAAGAGAAGTGTGGTTTCAGAAGAATTATCAAATGAGTTCTACATCAAGGACAATGATTTGTTATGAAAAAAAGGTTACTGAAGCACAGAAATCATAAAGAAAGTCAATTACAGGTTAAAAATTATTCAAAGATTTAGGGTGGGGATTTCAGACTGACTTCGTCGATTAAAAATATACTTTAAAAAAACAAAAATATGCTCATGATTTTATAGTTAGACTTCCGTTCCTGACTTCTGAGCCTCAGTTTCCAAGTGAAGGCTGGCTTGTCTCCTGGATGATCCTGAGGTCTTAACCCTGTCCTCAGTTGAAGTCGTCTTTTCCTCCACGTTTCCTGTCTGAGTCCTGAGGTCC
>PVJS01025269.1:15822-28093 GCA_004027185.1 Glis glis
TCCTGTCTGAGTCCTGAGGTCCCAACCCTGTCCTCAGTTGAACCATCGTCTTTTCCTCCACGTTTCCTGTCTGAGTCCTGAGGTCCCAACCCTGTCCTCAGTTGAACCGTCGTCTTTTCCATACGTTTCCTGTCTGAGTCCTGAGGTCCCAACCCTGTTCTTAGTTGAACCGTCGTCTTTTCCTCCATGTTTCCTGTCTGAGTCCTGAGGTCCCAACCCTGTCCTCAGTTGAACCATCGTCTTTTCCTCCTGTGTTTCCTGTCTGAGTCCTGAGGTCCCAACCCTGTCCTCAGTTGAACCGTCGTCTTTTCCATACGTTTCCTGTCTGAGTCCTGAGGTCCCAACCCTGTTCTTAGTTGAACCGTCGTCTTTTCCTCCATGTTTCCTGTCTGAGTCCTGAGGTCCCAACCCTGTTCTTAGTTGAACCGTCGTCTTTTCCTCCCACATTTCCTGTCTGAGTCCTGAGGTCCCAACCCTGTCCTCAGTTGAACCATTGTCTTTTCCATACGTTTCCTGTCTGAGTCCTGAGGTCCTAATCCTGTCCTCAGTTGAACCATTGTCTTTTCCTCATGTGTTTCCTGTCTGAGTCCTGAGGTCCCAACCCTGTCCTCAGTTGAACCATTGTCTTTTCCATACGTTTCCTGTCTGAGTCCTGAGGTCCCAACCCTGTCCTCAGTTGAACCATCGTCTTTTCCGCCCATGTTTCCTGAGTCCTGAGGTCCTAATCCTGTCCTCAGTTGAACCATTGTCTTTTCCGCCCACGTTTCCTGAGTCCTGAGGTCCCAACCCTGTCCTCAGTTGGACCGTCGTCTTTTCCATACGTTTCCTGTCTGAGTCCTGAGGTCCCAACCCTGTCCTCAGTTGAACCGTCGTCTTTCCTCCCAAGTTTCCTGTTTGAGTTAAGGCTGATGCCCCTTCCTCATCTTGGAAGTTTAAAATCTTTGGAGTCATCCTCAAATCGTCCCGTTTATCCTGTATTCTATTAATTGGTTGGAATGGCCATTCTGATGGCTGAGTATGGGATTCTTCTTCTACCGTTCACAGTCACAGCCCTGGTTCAGACTTTCCACCCCTGTTACTTGGGTCAGTGCAGTAGACTCTTAACATCATGCTCTGCTTCCTGGCTTTGCTCCTTCCAATCCATTCTTGACATTGAAGCCAGAATGATCTTCTTAGCACAGAAGCTGAATCACATTCAGTTACTCGGGATCCTGCAGTGACTACCCCTTTGTCTAGTGAAGTCTCAGCTCCAACGTAAAGACATTCATGATTCGATGCAAACCCTTTTACAAGCCTGATTCCAGTCTTTCTCCATACATAATGTATGTTTCATGAATACTGGGCATTTGGGGTTCTTTCAGCACATCATGAGGTCTTCATGCTGTTCTTAGTGGAGTATTCTCTTCCTTTGTCCTTTCCCTGGTCCACCTGTTATTAAGAATCCAGTCGAGAGCTGGGCGTGGTGGTGCACGCTTGTAATCCCAGTACATGGGAGGCTGAGACAGGAGGATCACAGGTTCGCAGCCAGCCTCAGCTTCTTAGTGAGGCCCTCCGCAACTTAGTGAGACCCTGTTTCAAAATAAAGAATAAAAAAAAATAGGGCTGGGGGTGTAGCTCGGAGGTAGAATGCCTCTGGGTTTAATCTCCCAGTACTGCAAAAAAAAAAAAAAAATCCAGTTGAGGGATATAAGGTAGGGGTCTTCCTTCTTCTAGGTGGATGGATATTCAATATTTGCTTGTTAAGTGAATATTGAGTGAAATGTGAAATAATTTTAGAAGGGAGGGACGTGACTAAGCGTATCACATGTGAGACTATAGCAATGAATCTTTCAGAGCTTCGATTTCTTCATCTGTGGAATACGGACGATGGGGGAGGCACTTTGGTAGGTGTTGGGGAAGATTTAATGAGATATTATGTGAGGTGCTTGGCACAGTGCCTGGCATCCAGTCCATCTTCACAGAATGCCAGTCGCTGGTGCAGCTGTTGTTTCTGAGCACTGCCAGCAACATCTGGGCAGTTCCGGGAGCAGCTACAGAACGCTTTACATTAAGCTTCCGCCTCTGGGAAAGCGGAGGGCCCTCACAGCCTCCTCGCTCCACTGCCGTTTTACGACACACGAAGATTTACATACAGACCCGCACGCTGACAGCCAAAGGGTTTCAACAAAGTGCTAAGAACACGCACCTGGGCAAGGATGCTCGCGTCAGTAATGGTGCCAGGAAGATCTGCTGTCTGCAGGCAAGTGGACGAGGCTAGCTCTCCGGTTCTCACAAATACACAGTCAGCCCAGGATGGAGGAGACACGTAAACGTGAACCCCAGACTACAAACCACTGGAGGGAAACGTAGGAGAAGTGCTCTTTGGCCTTGATCTTGGCAGGGGTATTTTGGATAAGATCATAAAAGCATAAGCAACAGCAGCAAAAAATAGAGAAATGGGACTGTGTCAAACTCAAAAACTTCTGGACAGCAAAGGAAGTAGTAAACAGGGTGAAGAGACAACATACAGAATGGGGGGAAATATTTGCAAATTCTACATCCGTCAGGGGATTCCGACCCTAATTTTTTTCTATAAAACTTTTTGAAAATTTAATTTTATGTATTTTAAAATAGTTTTCTTTTTTGTGGTATTGGGGATTGAGCCCAGGGGCATTCTACCTCTGAGCTACACCCCCAGCCCTATTTTTTATTCTTTATTTTGAAACAGGGTCTCACTAAGTTGTAGAGGGCCTCACTGAGTAGCTGAGGCTGGCTGCGAACATGTGATCCTCCTGTCTCAGCCTCCCAAGTACTGGGAGTACAAGCGTGCGCCACCATGCCTGGCTTCTTAAAGTAATTTTATTACACAAATAATGTATGCTCCTTTTAGAAATCTTGAAAAACATCAGCAGATGGAAAAATTATGCATAATCCTACATAGACAAGTGCTGTTAAGATCTTAGTATATTTCTTTTTGTATTGTTTTCTATTCTTTTAAAAAATTAGATGATTTTGTGTGTGTGTGTGTGTGTGTGTGTGTGTGTGTGTGTGGTACTGGGGAACTCTACCCAGGGGTATTCTATCTCTGAGCTATATTCCCAGCCTTATTTTATTTTTTATTTTGAAACAGGGTCTCACTAAGTTGCTGAGGCTGGCCACAAACCTGTGCTCCTCCTGTCCCAGCCTCCTGAATACTGGGATTACAGGTGTGTGACTCCAGACCTAGCTAAAAATTGGATGGATTTTTAAAAATTAAATTTGCTTGGTAAATATGATTCTGTGTCTTATCTTTCTATATATAACATAATAGGCATTTTCTTTATCATTGAAGACTTTTTATAAATGTCATTTTTAATGATTACATAAATTTGTATTACATTAACTGTACCGCAGTTTACCTAACTATTATAGTTGGATGTACAGATTATTTTTCTGTTTTTTTTTCCTTCTCTCTCTCTCTCTTTTGAGATACTAAGGATTCTACCCAGGGTCTTGAGCATGCTAGGCAAGTGTTCTACCACTGAGCTACATCCCCAGCTTTAAAAAAATTTTGTATTTTGAGACTGGGTCTTGCTCTGTTGTCCAGGCTGGCCTTAAGCCTGTGTCCCTTCTACATCAGCTTCCTGAGTAGCTGGGATCACAGGTATGTGCCACTGCGCCTGGTGAATGTACAGGCTCTTTCGAATTATTTACCGAGTATTTATTTATTTATTTATTTATTTATTTATTTATTTTTTGAGGTACCGGGGATTGAACGCAGGGGTGTTCTACCTCCGCGCTATGCCCCCGGCCCTGTTTTTTATACTTTATTTTGAAACCGATTCTCACCAAGTTGCAGAGGGCCTCATTGAGAGAGAGAGAGAGAGAGAGAGAGAGAGAGAGAGAGAGAGATAGGGAGAGAGAGAGACAGGGAGAGAGAGAGCGAGAGAGCTGAGGTTGGCCGTGAACCCGCATCCTCCTGTCTCCGCCTCCCAAAGTACTGGGATTACAAGCGTGCGCCACCACGCCCGGCTTACCGAGTCTTTATTTTTAAGGTGATTTTTCTTCTTGGGTGTTATATTAAGACCTTGAGAGATGTTTAAAATTTTTCTAGGTAGCGCTTTAGATAGGTAATTATATTATAAGTTGAGGGCTTAGCATAATTGCTTTCCATTTTGGTAGACCATGTTTGTATACTTGAAAGGAACATGGAGAAATATTTAATCTCTCAGTACACTTGAATGATTGCTTATCAGGGACTCCAACCTGTCACTATGTAAATTAAGTGAAGAAGAAACACGGCGGATGTTAACGGGAGGCGGCTAATGTGGCTCCCCGCACGTTCGCCCAAGTTCATCAGCATTCTGTTTAAGGAAAAGCTTGTTTTCTTGTTTCGCGACGGTCTTAGCTATCTCCTGGTCTGTCATAGCACTGATCTTTATAGTGCTGGCAGGTGACTTTTCATGCTTTGTGGGTGGACCCTCTGCCACCCGGATGTATCTGCAGAGGGGAGAGGAGGTACGTCCACTTCCCGCCGTGTGAGATGCTGGGTGGGCCATTGCAGGGTCCCTGCTTGGGTCTCCTCACCTCCTGGATGGGTCCCAATGCTGACGCTGGTCTTGTTAGCTCTGTGGCACCGCTGAGAATGCCATGCTGCTTCTGGCGTGCGGTTTTATCATCTTTCAATTATTCGTCAGGTTGTGCTGTGGGGACTGCACTGGCTTTGTGGCACACGCTGTGAAGTCTCCCTCCTCTGTTTTTTTTTTTTTTTTTTTGCGGTACTGGGTATTGAACCCAGGGGCATTCTACCCCCCGGGCTACACCCCCAGCCCTTTTTTTTAATTCTTTATTTTGAAACAGGGTCTCACTAAGTTGCGGAGGCCTCACTAAGTAGCTGCGGCTGGCCATGAACCCAGATCCTCCGGTCTCAGCCTCCCAAGTACTGGGATTATAAGCATGTGCCACCACGCCCGGCTTCCTTCTCTGTTTTCTGAAAGAGCTTGTGTGCGATCTGTGCAATTGCTTCCTTAAATGCTCGGTAGAATGCACCTGGGAAGCCATCTGGAATAGGAGCTTGTTTGTGAGACTTTTGGTTATAGATACAATGTCTTTATTAATTAGGAGCTATTAAAATTATAATTTTTTCTTGTATTTCCCCCTTAGGTATTTGTCTGTTTCGTCAAAGTTATCAAATTTGTGGCATGTGGTTATTGATAATATTTCCTTACTCTCCTTTGAGTGAGCGATGACGGCACCCCTTCTGATGACTTAGGTATCTGCATTGGGTTTCTCTTCTAGGGTTTATCAGTTTTATTAATGTTTTATGAAGAACTAACTTTTTTTCCCCCAGTACTGGGGATTGAACCCAGGGGCATTCCACCTCCGAGCTACACCCCCAACCTTATTTTTTTATTCTTTATTTTGAAACAGTCTCACTAAGGTGGAGGACCTCACTAAGTAGCTGAGACTGACCGTGAACCTGCGATCCTCCCGTCTCAGCCTCCCGAGTACTGGGATTACAAGTGTGCGCCATCATGCCCGGCTAAAAACCAACTTTTGATACTGTCAACTTCCTTTTTTGTTGTCAGCTTCCTATTTCATCAATTGTTTTCTTTCTACTTTGGGTATAATTTTATGGTTTTCTTTCTGGCTTTCACAGAGGGGACTTAATAATTGATTTGAGGCCTTTCTTGTTCTCTAATTAGGAACATTTAAAGATATAAATTTCCCTGTAAGCACTGCTTTGAGTGCATCTCACAGATCTCGACATGTTGTGTTTTTATTACTATGTAGTTAGAAATAGTTTAAAAATTTCCCTTTGGTTTTTTTTTGGACTTGTGTATGTGTCCTGCTTCACTTTCAAGTATTTAGAGCTTTTGTAGATGTGCTATTGTTATTGATTTCTGCTTTAATATTGTCATCTTGGGAGAATATGTTTTGTATGATTTCAATCTTTTAGAATTTTATTGAGGTTCATTTTACGGCAGGACATATGGTCCGTCTTAGTGTTTCCCGTGAGAGCTTGAAGGGATCTGTGTTCTGTAGTTGATGGATGGAGTGTTCCATAAATGTCAATTAGGAGGAGGTGTTTGATAGTTTGTTAAAGTCTTCTACGTCCTTATTGATTTTTTGTCTACTTATCCTTTTAATTATTTTAACTGAGGTGTTAAAACCTCTGACTTTGGAGCCAGGCATGGTGGTGCACACTTGTAATCCCAGTACTTGGGAGGCTGAGACTGGAGGATCTGGGTTTGTGGCCAGCCTCAGCTACTTAGTGAGGCCCTCTGCAACTTAGTGAGACCCTGTTTCAAAATAAAAAATAAAAAAAATAGGGTTGGGGGTGTAGCTCGGAGGTAGAATGACCCTGGGTTCAATCCCCAGTACTGCATAAAAAAACCCCCAAAACCAAAAACCAAAAAACCAAACCAAACAAAAAACAGAAACCCCCCCAAAACAAAACAAAAGAAAAAACAAAAAACCCAAACAAACAAACAAAACCCATAAAACCTCTGACTTTGGAAAACTTGTGTGTATTTCTATTCCCTCCTTCCTTCCCTCCCTTCCTGTCTTCCTTCCTTCATACTGGGGATTAAACCCAGGGGTGTTCTATCCCTGAGCTACAACCCCAGTCCTTTTTATTTTGAAACAGGGTCTTACTAAATTACCATGTGCTGGCCTGGAATCAGTGATCCTCCTGTCTCAGTCTCCCAAGTACTGGGATTACAGGCATGTACCACTGCACCTGGCTCCATTTATTAATTTTTAAAAATAAATTTTATTGTACATATTTGAGGCTTATAACATGATATTATGGGATACATATAGATAGTAAATTGTTACTATAGAGAAACACATTAACATAGCCATCATCTCACATAGTTACTGATTTTGTGACAAAAACAGCTAAAATGTTATTTAAATATATTTACCAAAAATCCCTAATCTAATACAGTTTTATTAATTTGTCCTCTGTCATGCGTTAGATCTCTTGACTTGTTCATCGACATATCTGCTACTTTGTATTCTTTGACCTACTCCTCCCCATTTCCTCGTCTTCCCCATCCGTGGCAACCACTGATTCTCTATCTTTGTGTACTTGAGCTCTCCCCCCTTTTTAATATTCCACATATAAGCGAGATTACATAATAATATTTGTCTTTCTTTTTCTGGCTTATTTCTCATAGCATAAGGTTGTAGGTCCATCCATGTTTTGGCAAATAGCAGGTTGCCTAATATTCCATTGTGTGTGTGTGTGTGTGTGTGTGTGTGTATGTGTGTGTGTATCCACTTGCCCGATCACTGATATTTGCAATACTGCCAGATCTTGGGAGTTGTGAGTAATGCTGCAGTGCACATGGAGTGCAGACATCTTTACAGGGGGCGATTCCATCTCCTTTGGGTATACCTTGAGGAGAGGGTTGGAAGGTAGATGTGTTTTTTTTTTTTTTTGCAGTACCGGGGATTGAACCCAGGGGCGTTCTACCTCCGCGCTACACCCCCGGCCCTGTTTTTTTTATACTTTATTTTGAAACTGGGTCTCACGAAGTTGCGGAGGGCCTCACTAAGTAGAGAGAGAGAGAGAGAGAGAGAGACAGGGAGAGAGAGAGAGAGAGCGAGCTGAGGTTGGCTACGAACCTGGATCCTCCGGTCTCCGCCTCCCAAAGTACTGGGATTACAAGCGTGCGCCACCACGCCTGGCTGGTAGATGTGTTTTTAATTTCTTTAGGATCCTCCAAACTGTTTCTACAGTGCTGTATTGATCTACATTCCCATCCACAGGGTGCCAGGGTCCCCTTTTCTCTACCTCTTCACCGACGATATGATGTTGAAAGATCCATAATATTCTTAGGAACAATTCAAATATTAACTGTGGTTTTCTATTTCTGTAAGTAAAAGTATCAGAATGAATTCTGAGAATATAATTTCAGATTGTCTCAAGCCGCGTCTCTACTTTCTCCTCTGTATTCTTCTTTTTCCTTTGTCCTTAGCTTTTTTTTTCCTTCCTCAGATTTGGAAAACAAAAACTGATGTAGTGCTTCCTCCTCTTTCCATTCTCTACCTGTTGGGAATACCGTAACCGACTTAACGCAAACATGGTTGTCTCAGATTATTACTCAGAAGAAACAGGAATAAACTGTGAAATCATGATGCGCTGGTTTTCAGGCCAGCGTCAGCTCTTGAAATGCCAAATGGCCCTCGAATTGTTTACGATCGAAAGTTCGGTGATCGCATTTGCTGCTTCTGGAAAGAACAATATAATTAGGTGACAGACAACTAGTTTTCATTAAAAACGGTCTTTTGTCTCTATGAATTCTTTAATTTCTTGGGTGGAAACAAGAGCTCTCAAGGGCATCAAGTGCTCTAATTTGACTGAAATCATTGTTGGATATCCTGATCAAAATGAAATGAGGTTTATTGATTTTTAGTGAAATAAATTAAGGAGCCGTCACCTGCCACTGGACAGATCATGTGCTTTGAGAATGTTAAGAACTGTCACAAGCTTCAGTCCAGCCTGGCGTGTGGGGCAGCTGTGAGCAGCCACCAGAGCCTGTGCTCTTTTCGTGGGGTTCTGGTAACATGGGGTCCCTGGGGTCAGACCACATCTATCAGGACAGGAGGACCCAGTCCCCTTTGTTCTCTGTGTCCTTGAGAACATCGTCCCACTTCCTCAGACCATAACACAACATTGCCACGAAGCAGTTTCAAACATAAAGGTACAAAGAATAATAAAACAATTCCCCATGTGCCGGCTGCCCGGATTCAGTGGTTGCTGAGCAGTGCATACAATGACCTCACTCCTCACTGAATTATCTTACAGAATATCATGTCGCATCTTCATAAGCCAGTGTGCATCTCCCCAAAGTGGACACTTTCTTACAGAATCACAATGTTAATAGTATGCTTAAGATTACAAGTTATTTAAGACCATTCTATAATCAAATGTCCAGGATTGTCCCCGAGTTAATTTTTATCACCTTTCAAGGGGCATAACAACACCGTTCCCCCCTTTGGCAGGGACTTTGTGGGAGGGTGTTACAAGTCTATCCTGAATCAGAATATATCGGGGTCCTGTTGTATAACAGGATCCCTTGCCCTAGGGTCTTGTAGCCTGAAGAACACAGTGTAATGTGTGGCGCATAGTAACTGCTCAGGAAATGTCATTGTGAGTGATGACAAGCCATTCTTCCCTTTAAGGAGCTTGCAGTACAGAACCTTTCATGTTTAGCCGTCAAACTTTAAAAACAACTTTAAAGTAAAAATCACTTATAATCTCAGCGCTTTAAAAATTTTGTAAATTGTCTAGTCCTCTGTGGCCTAGAGAGATAGTGAGGATCCAGAGGCTAGGGACACCCTTAGCCTCCAGGCGTTGGTCTCTAAACACTCTGTCCCACTAAAAGGAGGCTGAGCTCCTTGGAGAAGTGCTTTGGTTCTGGGTCTAGGGCTGGAAAGGAAGAAGCTATCAAGGAGTCATAGGGCCTTATCCAAAGGACACAGGAACCTACCCAGAGGGACTCCCATTGGCCAAAGACGGACACTTTGAATATCAAAAAGAATGTGGCAGCAACCAACTATATAAAAAGCCACCAGCTCTTAATGGTGCTACTGACAGCTCCGTGGTCTTTACTGAAGGCGACAGGGCGCCATTCTCTACCCCGTAGACACAGGCAACGATGCAGCCCTTTAAAACCTCCTGTCAATGGCATCTGTGTTTCAGGATAACCAAATGGTTGATGAGGATAAAACCCTTCCTTAAAGACAAATTCTAGGTCATAGGTACAGAGAAATTAGAGATCACCATTTTGTCATCCCTGATGAAATAATGGATCAGGCAACAATTGACAGCAGATGCTCAATCCCAGTAGGAGAAAAGTCAGTGGTAACTGGACAGTGGTCGGGCCACACGCCAGCACCTCACTCTGGAAACCTCCCTACGATGACCCTGAGGTCCCATGGTCACAGTGGAAGAAGGAAGCTAGAAGCAATACCCTTCCTTGTGCCCGCAGAGGCTCCGAGAGGCAGTGTGCACTTCTGGGCGCGAGTGTGGTGTCAGCAAGGGAGGCGGGAGACTTTGCTGAAACTGTCCCGTGAGTTGATCATGTTCCCCTGAGCAGGTGACTGTCCCTCTTCCACCCAGTAGAAGAGCAGCATTTGGTTTGATGGCGGGCATCTGGATCTGTTTGTGCTGCTCTAACAGGATGCCACAGACTGGGTATTTTATTTTATTTTTTTGCGGTACTAGGGATTGAACCCAGGGGCATTCTACCTCCTAGCTATGCCCCCAGCCCTATTTTTTATTCTTTGTTTTGAAACAGGGTCTCAGTAAGTTGCGGAGGGCCTCACTAAGTAGTTGAGGCTGGCCGCGAACCCAGATCCTCCGGTCTCAGCCTCCCAAGTACTGGGATTACAAGAGTGCGCCACCACGCCTGGCTAAGACTGGGTATTTTATAAAGAACAGAAATACACTTCTCATCGTTCTGCAGGTGGCAAGTCTAGACCAAGGTGCTGGCGTCTGCTGAGAACAGCTGTCCGCTTCTAAGATGGCACACCAAGCGCTGTGCCCTCCAGTGGGGAGGGATCGCTGTGTCCTCACAGGGTAGAAGGCTGAAGACAGAAAGGACCAAGAAGGGCCAAATTTCCTCCAGCAAGCCCTTTTATAACAACGCTCTGTTCCTGAGCGTGGAGCCCTTGTGACCTAGAACCTTCCAGAAGGCCCACCTCCAACACTGCTACACGGGGAGGAGATTTCTAACACGTGAATTTTGGGGACACAGACCGTAGCAATGGGTAATACAAAGCCGTGTCTGGCAGGGTGTCACCAGGCACAGTTGGAGAGGGGTGCCCGCTGTAATCATGGGTACTAGGTGAATACTGAGGTCCCCCCATGGGAAATCCACAGGCCTGAAGTGCAAACAAGAAGGGTCCCTGTGAGGCGGCCCAGCAGGTGCAGCCCCAGCTTCTCCCTGTGCATGTCCTCCCTCTCCAGCAGAGCCATTCGCGGTCGCGACAGGCCACGTGCTGTGGCGACTTCTCCTTGGGTAACTCCGCAGTGGCCCTAGGCTCTGCAGAGGGACCCATTTCTTCATCTGAGCAGCATTTACTGAGCGCGTGTGTGAAGCCGGTATAATTCAGCCTAATAAGACACCTAAGCCATAGTGCTCTATCCAGCATTAGGCAAATTAGATAATTTGCATGGTATCAGCTGGAGCCCCCTAGGAGACCTATCATCTATAAATTGGAAGCGATTTGACTATTTAAAGGCTTTTTCCATGTTGCAGATGAACATTGCTGTGTAGTACTCTGCTTCCTTTCCCACCCTCCTGCTTCCTCAAGAAGGCTGCTTGGATGGGAAATTTCTTCTTTTTTTTTTCTAGTACAGTGATTACTACCTTTTTTTAAAACATGCTTTTATTGGTGCATTGGAGTCTCACATCACAATGAATATCTTTTTGATGTTAACACATAGGAACACAGCTCTTAGTGTCCCCCCGCCTCCCCCACCCGTATGAAGTACCGAGAATGATGTTGGTTTATTCTCACATGTACACATTATTTATGATAGTAATTTCACTGATTCACTTCTTTCTTGCCCTTCCCCTTCCCTTGTACCACTTCCCTTGCCCCACTGAGGGTTCTCCATTATCTACCGGAGTCCCCTGTGTGTCCCCGCTACTCCCTAGGTTGCACATATTAATGAAAACATATGTTGGACGGGAAATTTCTGCAGCAGCAGTTTACCGATCAGTGCGTGTGCCCAGGATGCAGGGCGACCTCGCCTTAGCATTTGTTACTCGTGAGCCCCAGCCTGAGTGGAGCGCCGGGGCTCACTCCACAGCCATTTCCCTACTCTCCATCCACTGTCTGACGTTTCCTTAAGTGCAGCTAGAAGATGGTGATTATAACAGGGGTCGACATATCCTTTTATCCAGGGCTCTTATCTGTGGGTCACTGTTTTTTAATGCAATATCTCATTTTATCCTTAGCGATTCCTCCCGCAGGCACTGGTCTTACTGCAGGAAAACAAGGCTCAGAAAGGCTGAATACACCCCCTGCACTGGTCAGAAAGGCTGAATACACCCCTGCACTGGTCAGAAAGACTGAATACACCACCTGCACTGGTCAGAGAGGTTGAATACACCCCTGCACTGGTCAGAAAGACTGAATACACCCCTGCACTGGTCAGAGAGGCTGAATACACCCCTGCACTGGTCAGAGAGGCTGAATACACCCCTGCACTGGTCAGAGAGACTGAATACACCCCTGCACTGGTCAGAAAGGCTGAATACACCCCTGCACTGGTCAGAAAGGCTGAATA